>OU895879.1:26337926-26574476 GCA_917627325.4 Chironomus riparius | reverse complement strand
CATAAAATCGCTGTATCTTTGAAATAATGTTAAACAAATTTTTTTTCATGTTTTATTGATTTTAAGATCATTTGCAGAATTGATTTGTCAGTTTGAGCAATTTCTGTGAAGTTCTGGTAGATTTGCATTCAAAAATGTTAAATAGTAGCTACTTTTGCACTAGGTTGCATCATAAATTCGCTGTATCTTTGAAATAATGTTAAACAAATTTTTGTCAAGTTTTTATTAATAGTAGCTAAGATCATGATTTAAGATCATTTGCACAAATTGCTATGTCAGTTTTGATCAATTTTCTGTGAAGTTCTGGTAGATTTGCAGTCGAAAATGTTAAATAGTAGCTACTTTTGAACTTGGTTTGCATCATAATTTTCTGTATCTTTGAAATCATGTTAAACAAATTTTTTGTCACGTATTTATTGATTTAAGAACATTCACACAAATTGCTTTGTCAGGTTTGAGCAATTTCTGTGAAGTTCTGGTCGATTTGCAGTCGAAAATGTTAAATAGTAGCTACTTTTGCACTAGGTTTTGCATCATAAATTCGCTGTATCTTTGAAATAATGTTAAACAAATGTTTTGTCATGTTTTATTGATTAAGATCATTTGCACAAAATGCCTTTGTCAGTTTGAGCAATTTCTGTGAAGTTCTGGTAGATTTGCATTCAAAAATATTAAATAGTAGCTACTTTTGCACTTGGTTGCATCATAAATTAAGTATAAGTATCTTTGAAATAATGTTAAACAAATTTTTTGTCATGTTTTATTGATTTGAGATCATTTCCACAAATTGCTTTGTCAGTTTGAGCAATTTCTGTGAAGTTCTGGTAGATTTGCATTCAAAAATGTTAAATAGTAGCTACTTTTGCACTAGGTTGCATCATAAATTCGTTGTATCTTTGAAATAATGTTAAACAAATTTTTTGTCATGTTTTATTGATTTAAGAACATTTGCACAAATTGCTTTGTCAGTTTGAGCAATTTCTGTGAAGTTCTGGCAGATTTGTAGTCGAAAATGTTAAATAGTAGCTACTTTTGCACTTGGTTGCATCATAAATTTGCTGTATCTTTGAAATCATGTTAAACAAATTTTTTGTCATGTTTTATTGATTTAAGATCATTTGCACAAAATGCTTTGTCAGTTTGAGCAATTTCTGTGAAGTTCTGGTAGATTTGCAGTCAAAAATATTAAATAGTAGCTACTTTTGCACTAGGTTGCATCATAAATTCGTTGTAAATTTGAAATAATGTTATACAAATTTTTTGTCATGTTTTATTGATTTAAGAACATTTGCACAAATTGCTTTGTCAGTTTGAGCAATTTCTGTGAAGTTCTGGTAGATTTGCATTCAAAAATGTTAAAAAGTAGCTACTTTTGCACTAGGTTGCATCATAAATTCGCTGTATCTTTGAAATCATGTTAAACAAATTTTTTGTCATGTTTTATTGATTTAAGATCATTTGCACAAAATGCTTTGTCAGTTTGAGCAATTTCTGTGAAGTTCTGGTAGATTTGCAGTCAAAAATATTAAATAGTAGCTACTTTTGAACTTGGTTGCATCATAAATTTTCTGTATCTTTGAAATCATGTTAAACAAATTTTTTGTCACGTTTTATTGATTTAAGAACATTCACACAAATTGCTTTGTCAGTTTGAGCAAGTTCTGTGAAATTCTGGTAGATTTGCAGTCAAAAATATTAAATAGTAGCTACTTTTGCACTTGGTTGCATCATAAATTCGCTGTATCTTTAAAATCATGTTAAAAAAATTTTTTGTCATGTTTTATTGATTTAAGATCATTTGCACAAATTTTTGGTCAGTTTGAACCATTTCTGTGAAGTTCTGGTAGATTTGCAGTCAAAAATGTTAAATAGTAGCTCCTTTTTCAATAGGTTGCATCATAAATTCGCTGTATCTTTGAAATAATGTTAAACAAATTTTTCGTCATGTTTTATTGATTTGAGATCATTTCCACAAATTGCTTTGTCAGTTTGAGCAATTTCTGTGAAGTTCTGGTAGATTTGCATTCAAAAATGTTAAAAAGTAGCTACTTTTGCACTAGGTTGCATCATAAATTCGCTGTATCTTTGAAATAATGTTAAACAAATTTTTTGTCATGTTTTATTGATTTAAGAACATTTGCACAAATTGCTTTGTCAGTTTGAGCAATTTCTGTGAAGTTCTGGCAGATTTGTAGTCGAAAATGTTAAATAGTAGCTACTTTTGCACTAGGTTGCATCATAAATTCGCTGTATCTTTGAAATCATGTTAAACAAATTTTTTGTCACGTTTTATTGATTTAAGATCATTTGCAGAAATTGCTTTGTCAGTTTGAGCAATTTCTGTGAAGTTCTGGTAGATTTGCATTCAAAAATGTTAAATAGTAGCTACTTTTGCACTAGGTTGCATCATAAATTCGCTGTATCTTTGAAATAATGTTAAACAAATTTTTTGTCATGTTTTATTGATTTAAGATCATTTGCAGAAATTGATTTGTCAGTTTGAGCAATTTCTGTGAAGTTCTGGTAGATTTGCATTCAAAAATATTAAATAGTAGCTACTTTTGCACTTGGTTGCATCATAAATTTGCTGTATCTTTGAAATCATGTTAAACAAATTTTTTGTCATGTTTTATTGATTTAAGATCATTTGCAGAAATTGATTTGTCAGTTTGAGC
The DNA here is from genome assembly GCA_917627325.4 of Chironomus riparius. Lineage (NCBI taxonomy): Eukaryota > Metazoa > Arthropoda > Insecta > Diptera > Chironomidae > Chironomus > Chironomus riparius. The sequence continues at coordinate 26,571,801 of OU895879.1, read as the reverse complement.
AATTTCTGTGAAGTTCTGGTAGATTTGCATTCAAAAATGTTAAATAGTAGCTACTTTTGCACTAGGTTGCATCATAAATTCGCTGTATCTTTGAAATCATGTTAAACAAATTTTTTGTCACGTTTTATTGATTTAAGATCATTTGCAGAAATTGCTTTGTCAGTTTGAGCAATTTCTGTGAAGTTCTGGTAGATTTGCATTCAAAAATGTTAAATAGTAGCTACTTTTGCACTAGGTTGCATCATAAATTCGCTGTATCTTTGAAATAATGTTAAACAAATTTTTTGTCATGTTTTATTAATAGTAGCTAAGATCATGATTTAAGATCATTTGCACAAATTGCTTTGTCAGTTTGAGCAATTTCTGTGAAGTTCTGGTAGATTTGCAGTCGAAAATGTTAAATAGTAGCTACTTTTGAACTTGGTTGCATCATAAATTTTCTGTATCTTTGAAATCATGTTAAACAAATTTTTTGTCACGTTTTATTGATTTAAGAACATTCACACAAATTGCTTTGTCAGTTTGAGCAATTTTTGTGAAGTTCTGGTAGATTTGCAGTCGAAAATGTTAAATAGTAGCTACTTTTGCACTAGGTTGCATCATAAATTCGCTGTATCTTTGAAATAATGTTAAACAAATTTTTTGTCATGTTTTATTGATTTAAGATCATTTGCACAAAATGCTTTGTCAGTTTGAGCAATTTCTGTGAAGTTCTGGTAGATTTGCAGTCAAAAATATTAAATAGTAGCTACTTTTGCACTTGGTTGCATCATAAATTAAGTATAAGTATCTTTGAAATAATGTTAAACAAATTTTTTGTCATGTTTTATTGATTTGAGATCATTTCCACAAATTGCTTTGTCAGTTTGAGCAATTTCTGTGAAGTTCTGGTAGATTTGCATTCAAAAATGTTAAATAGTAGCTACTTTTGCACTAGGTTGCATCATAAATTCGTTGTAAATTTGAAATAATGTTAAACAAATTTTTTGTCATGTTTTATTGATTTAAGAACATTTGCACAAATTGCTTTGTCAGTTTGAGCAATTTCTGTGAAGTTCTGGCAGATTTGTAGTCGAAAATGTTAAATAGTAGCTACTTTTGCACTTGGTTGCATCATAAATTTGCTGTATCTTTGAAATCATGTTAAACAAATTTTTTGTCATGTTTTATTGATTTAAGAACATTCACACAAATTGCTTTGTCAGTTTGAGCAATTTCTGTGAAATTCTGGTAGATTTGCAGTCAAAAATATTAAATAGTAGCTACTTTTGCACTTGGTTGCATCATAAATTCGCTGTATCTTTAAAATCATGTTAAAAAAATTTTTTGTCATGTTTTATTGATTTAAGATCATTTGCACAAATTTTTGGTCAGTTTGAACCATTTCTGTGAAGTTCTGGTAGATTTGCAGTCAAAAATGTTAAATAGTAGCTCCTTTTTCAAAAGGTTGCATCATAAATTTGCTGTATCTTTGAAATCATGTTAAACAAATTTTTTGTCATGTTTTATTGATTTAAGATCATTTGCAAAAATTGCTTTGTCAGTTTGAGCAATTTCTGTGAAGTTCTGGTAGATTTTCATTCAAAAATGTTAAATAGTAGCTACTTTTGAACTTGGTTGCATCATAAATTTTCTGTATCTTTGAAATCATGTTAAACAAATTTTTTGTCATGTTTTATTGATTTAAGAACATTCACACAAATTGCTTTGTCAGTTTGAGCAATTTCTGTGAAGTTCTGGTAGATTTGCAGTCAAAAATATTAAATAGTAGCTACTTTTGCACTTGGTTGCATCATAAATTCGCTGTATCTTTAAAATCATGTTAAAAAAATTTTTTGTCATGTTTTATTGATTTAAGATCATTTGCACAAATTTTTGGTCAGTTTGAACCATTTCTGTGAAGTTCTGGTAGATTTGCAGTCAAAAATGTTAAATAGTAGCTCCTTTTTCAATAGGTTGCATCATAAATTCGCTGTATCTTTGAAATAATGTTAAACAAATTTTTCGTCATGTTTTATTGATTTGAGATCATTTCCACAAATTGCTTTGTCAGTTTGAGCAATTTTTGTGAAGTTCTGGCAGATTTGTAGTCGAAAATGTTAAATAGTAGCTCCTTTTGCACTAGGTTGCATCATAAATTCGCTGTATCTTTGAAATAATGTTTATCAATATTTTTGTCATGTTTTAATGATTTAAGATCATTTGCACAAATTGCTTTGTCAGTTTGAGCAATTTCTGTGAAGCTCTGGCAGATTTGTAGTCGAAGATGTTAAATAGTAGCTCCTTTTGCACTAAATTGCATCATAAATTCGCTGTATCTTTGAAATAATGTTTATCAAATTTTTTGTCATGTTTTATTGATTTAAGATCATTTGCACAAATTGCTTTGTCAGTTTGAGCAATTTCTGTGAAGTTCTGGTAGATTTGCAGTCAAAAATGTTAAATAGTAGCTACTTTTGCACTAGGTTGCATCATAAATTCGCTGTATCTTTGAAATAATGTTTATCAAATTTTTTGTCATGTTTTATTGATTTAAGATCATTTGCACAAATTGCTTTGTCAGTTTGAGCAATTTCTGTGAAGCTCTGGCAGCTTTGTAGTCGAAGATGTTAAATAGTAGCTCCTTTTGCACTAAATTGCATCATAAATTCGCTGTATCTTTGAAATAATGTTTATCAAATTTTTTGTCATGTTTTATTTATTAAAGATCATTTGCACAAATTGCTTTGTCAGTTTGAGCAATTTCTGTGAAGTTCTGGTAGATTTGCAGTCAAAAATGTTAAATAGTAGCTACTTTTGCACTAGGTTGCATCATAAATTCGCTGTATCTTTGAAATAATGTTTATCAAATTTTTTGTCATGTTTTATTTATTTAAGATCATTTGCACAAATTGCTTTGTCAGTTTGAGCAATTTCTGTGAAGCTCTGGCAGATTTGTAGTCGAAGATGTTAAATAGTAGCTCCTTTTGCACTAAATTGCATCATAAATTCGCTGTATCTTTGAAATAATGTTTATCAAATTTTTTGTCATGTTTTATTTATTAAAGCTCATTTGCACAAATTGCTTTGTCAGTTTGAGCAATTTCTGTGAAGCTCTGGCAGATTTGTAGTCGAAGATGTTAAATAGTAGCTCCTTTTGCACTAAATTGCATCATAAATTCGCTGTATCTTTGAAATAATGTTTATCAAATTTTTTGTCATGTTTTATTTATTAAAGATCATTTGCACAAATTGCTTTGTCAGTTTGAGCAATTTCTGTGAAGTTCTGGTAGATTTGCAGTCAAAAATGTTAAATAGTAGCTACTTTTGCACTAGGTTGCATCATAAATTCGCTGTATCTTTGAAATAATGTTAAACAAATTTTTTGTCATGTTTTATTGATTTAAGATCATTTGCACAAATTGCTTTGTCAGTTTGAGCAATTTCTGTGAAGTTCTGGTAGATTTGCAGTCAAAAATATTAAATAGTAGCTACTTTTGCACTTGGTTGCATCATAAATTTGCTGTATCTTTGAAATCATGTTAAACAAATTTTTTGTCATGTTTTATTGATTTAAGATCATTTGCAGAAATTTCTTTGTCAGTTTGAGCAATTTCTGTGAAGTTCTGGTAGATTTGCATTCAAAAATGTTAAATAGTAGCTACTTTTGCACTAGGTTGCATCATAAATTCGCTGTATCTTTGAAATCATGTTAAACAAATTTTATGTCATGTTTTATTGATTTAAGAACATTCACACAAATTGCTTTGTCAGTTTGAGCAATTTCTGTGAAGTTCTGGCAGATTTGTAGTCGAAAATGTTAAAAAGTAGCTACTTTTGCACTAGGTTGCATCATTAATTCACTGTATCTTTGAAATAATGTTAAACAAATTTTTTGTCATGTTTTATTGATTTAAGATCATTTGCAGAAATTGCTTTGTCAGTTTGAGCAATTTCTGTGAAGTTCTGGTAGATTTGCAGTCAAAAATGTTAAATAGTAGCTCCTTTTGCAATAGGTTGCATCATAAATTTGCTGTATCTTTGAAATCATGTTAAAAAAATTTTTTGTCATGTTTTATTGATTTAAGATCATTTGCAGAAATTGATTTGTCAGTTTGAGCAATTTCTGTGAAGTTCTGGTAGATTTGCATTCAAAAATGTTAAAAAGTAGCTACTTTTGCACTAGGTTGCATCATAAATTCGCTGTATCTTTGAAATCATGTTAAACAAATTTTTTGTCATGTTTTATTGATTTAAGATCATTTGCACAAAATGCTTTGTCAGTTTGAGCAATTTCTATGAAGTTCTGGTAGATTTGCAGTCAAAAATATTAAATAGTAGCTACTTTTGAACTTGGTTGCATCATAAATTTTCTGTATCTTTGAAATCATGTTAAACAAATTTTTTGTCATGTTTTATTGATTTAAGAACATTCACACAAATTGCTTTGTCAGTTTGAGCAAGTTCTGTGAAATTCTGGTAGATTTTCATTCAAAAATGTTAAATAGTAGCTACTTTTGAACTTGGATGCATCATAAATTTTCTGTATCTTTGAAATCATGTTAAACAAATTTTTTGTCATGTTTTATTGATTTAAGATCATTTGCACAAAATGCTTTGTCAGTTTGAGCAATTTCTATGAAGTTCTGGTAGATTTGCAGTCAAAAATATTAAATAGTAGCTACTTTTGCACTTGGTTGCATCATAAATTCGCTGTATCTTTAAAATCATGTTAAAAAAAATTTTTTGTCATGTTTTATTGATTTAAGATCATTTGCACAAATTTTTGGTCAGTTTGAACCATTTCTGTGAAGTTCTGGTAGATTTGCAGTCAAAAATGTTAAATAGTAGCTCCTTTTTCAATAGGTTGCATCATAAATTCGCTGTATCTTTGAAATAATGTTTATCAAATTTTTTGTCATGTTTTATTTATTAAAGATCATTTGCACAAATTGCTTTGTCAGTTTGAGCAATTTCTGCGAAGTTTTGGCAGATTTGTAGTCGAAAATGTTAAATAGTAGCTCCTTTTGCACTAAATTGCATCATAAATTCACTGTATCTTTGAAATCATGTTAAACAAATTTTTTGTCATGTTTTAATGATTTAAGATCATTTGCACAAATTGCTTTGTCAGTTTGAGCAATTTCTGTGAAGTTCTGGCAGATTTGTAGTCGAAGATGTTAAATAGTAGCTCCTTTTGCACTAAATTGCATCATAAATTCGCTGTATCTTTGAAATAATGTTTATCAAATTTTTTGTCATGTTTTATTTATTAAAGATCATTTGCACAAATTGCTTTGTCAGTTTGAGCAATTTCTGTGAAGTTCTGGTAGATTTGCAGTCAAAAATGTTAAATAGTAGCTACTTTTGCACTAGGTTGCATCATAAATTCGCTGTATCTTTGAAATAATGTTAAACAAATTTTTTGTCATGTTTTATTGATTTAAGATCATTTGCACAAATTGCTTTGTCAGTTTGAGCAATTTCTGTGAAGTCTGGTAGATTTGCAGTCAAAAATATTAAATAGTAGCTACTTTTGCACTTGGTTGCATCATAAATTTGCTGTATCTTTGAAATCATGTTAAACAAATTTTTTGTCATGTTTTATTGATTTAAGAACATTCACACAAATTGCTTTGTCAGTTTGAGCAATTTCTGTGAAGTTCTGGCAGATTTGTAGTCGAAAATGTTAAAAAGTAGCTACTTTTGCACTAGGTTGCATCATTAATTCACTGTATCTTTGAAATAATGTTAAACAAATTTTTTGTCATGTTTTATTGATTTAAGATCATTTGCAGAAATTGCTTTGTCAGTTTGAGCAATTTCTGTGAAGTTCTGGTAGATTTGCAGTCAAAAATGTTAAATAGTAGCTCCTTTTGCAATAGGTTGCATCATAAATTCGCTGTATCTTTAAAATAATGTTTATCAAATTGTTTGTGATGTTTTAATGATTTAAAATCATTTGCACAAATTGCTTTGCCAGTTTGAGCAATTTCTGTGAAGTTCTGGCAGATTTGTAGTCGAAGATGTTAAATAGTAGCTCCTTTTGCACTAAATTGCATCATAAATTCACTGTATCTTTGAAATAATGTTTATCAATATTTTTGTCATGTTTTAATGATTTAAGATCATTTGCACAAATTGCTTTGTCAGTTTGAGCAATTTCTGTGAAGTTCTGGTAGATTTGCAGTCAAAAATGTTAAATAGTAGCTCCTTTTGCAATAGGTTGCATCATAAATTTGCTGTATCTTTGAAATCATGTTAAAAAAATTTTTTGTCATGTTTTATTGATTTAAGATCATTTGCAGAAATTGATTTGTCAGTTTGAGCAATTTCTGTGAAGTTCTGGTAGATTTGCATTCAAAAATGTTAAAAAGTAGCTACTTTTGCACTAGGTTGCATCATAAATTCGCTGTATCTTTGAAATCATGTTAAACAAATTTTTTGTCATGTTTTATTGATTTAAGATCATTTGCACAAAATGCTTTGTCAGTTTGAGCAATTTCTGTGAAGTTCTGGTAGATTTGCAGTCAAAAATATTAAATAGTAGCTACTTTTGAACTTGGTTGCATCATAAATTTTCTGTATCTTTGAAATCATGTTAAACAAATTTTTTGTCATGTTTTATTGATTTAAGAACATTCACACAAATTGCTTTGTCAGTTTGAGCAATTTCTGTGAAATTCTGGTAGATTTTCATTCAAAAATGTTAAATAGTAGCTACTTTTGAACTTGGATGCATCATAAATTTTCTGTATCTTTGAAATCATGTTAAACAAATTTTTTGTCATGTTTTATTGATTTAAGATCATTTGCACAAAATGCTTTGTCAGTTTGAGCAATTTCTGTGAAGTTCTGGTAGATTTGCAGTCAAAAATATTAAATAGTAGCTACTTTTGCACTTGGTTGCATCATAAATTCGCTGTATCTTTAAAATCATGTTAAAAAAATTTTTTGTCATGTTTTATTGATTTAAGATCATTTGCACAAATTTTTGGTCAGTTTGAGCAATTTCTGTGAAGCTCTGGCAGATTTGTAGTCGAAGATGTTAAATAGTAGCTCCTTTTGCACTAAATTGCATCATAAATTCGCTGTATCTTTGAAATAATGTTTATCAAATTTTTTGTCATGTTTTATTTATTAAAGATCATTTGCACAAATTGCTTTGTCAGTTTGAGCAATTTCTGTGAAGTTCTGGTAGATTTGCAGTCAAAAATGTTAAATAGTAGCTACTTTTGCACTAGGTTGCATCATAAATTCGCTGTATCTTTGAAATAATGTTAAACAAATTTTTTGTCATGTTTTATTGATTTAAGATCATTTGCACAAATTGCTTTGTCAGTTTGAGCAATTTCTGTGAAGTCTGGTAGATTTGCAGTCAAAAATATTAAATAGTAGCTACTTTTGCACTTGGTTGCATCATAAATTTGCTGTATCTTTGAAATCATGTTAAACAAATTTTTTGTCATGTTTTATTGATTTAAGATCATTTGCAGAAATTTCTTTGTCAGTTTGAGCAATTTCTGTGAAGTTCTGGTAGATTTGCATTCAAAAATGTTAAATAGTAGCTACTTTTGCACTAGGTTGCATCATAAATTCGCTGTATCTTTGAAATCATGTTAAACAAATTTTTTGTCATGTTTTATTGATTTAAGAACATTCACACAAATTGCTTTGTCAGTTTGAGCAATTTCTGTGAAGTTCTGGCAGATTTGTAGTCGAAAATGTTAAAAAGTAGCTACTTTTGCACTAGGTTGCATCATTAATTCACTGTATCTTTGAAATAATGTTAAACAAATTTTTTGTCATGTTTTATTGATTTAAGATCATTTGCAGAAATTGCTTTGTCAGTTTGAGCAATTTCTGTGAAGTTCTGGTAGATTTGCAGTCAAAAATGTTAAATAGTAGCTCCTTTTGCAATAGGTTGCATCATAAATTTGCTGTATCTTTGAAATCATGTTAAACAAATTTTTTGTCATGTTTTATTGATTTAAGATCATTTGCAGAAATTGATTTGTCAGTTTGAGCAATTTCTGTGAAGTTCTGGTAGATTTGCATTCAAAAATGTTAAATAGTAGCTACTTTTGCACTAGGTTGCATCATAAATTCGCTGTATCTTTGAAATCATGTTAAACAAATTTTTTGTCATGTTTTATTGATTTAAGATCATTTGCACAAAATGCTTTGTCAGTTTGAGCAATTTCTGTGAAGTTCTGGTAGATTTGCAGTCAAAAATATTAAATAGTAGCTACTTTTGAACTTGGTTGCATCATAAATTTTCTGTATCTTTGAAATCATGTTAAACAAATTTTTTGTCATGTTTTATTGATTTAAGAACATTCACACAAATTGCTTTGTCAGTTTGAGCAATTTCTGTGAAATTCTGGTAGATTTTCATTCAAAAATGTTAAATAGTAGCTACTTTTGAACTTGGATGCATCATAAATTTTCTGTATCTTTGAAATCATGTTAAACAAATTTTTTGTCATGTTTTATTGATTTAAGATCATTTGCACAAAATGCTTTGTCAGTTTGAGCAATTTCTGTGAAGTTCTGGTAGATTTGCAGTCAAAAATATTAAATAGTAGCTACTTTTGCACTTGGTTGCATCATAAATTCGCTGTATCTTTAAAATCATGTTAAAAAAATTTTTTGTCATGTTTTATTGATTTAAGATCATTTGCACAAATTTTTGGTCAGTTTGAACCATTTCTGTGAAGTTCTGGTAGATTTGCAGTCAAAAATGTTAAATAGTAGCTCCTTTTTCAATAGGTTGCATCATAAATTCGCTGTATCTTTGAAATAATGTTAAACAAATTTTTCGTCATGTTTTATTGATTTGAGATCATTTCCACAAATTGCTTTGTCAGTTTGAGCAATTTTTGTGAAGTTCTGGCAGATTTGTAGTCGAAAATGTTAAATAGTAGCTCCTTTTGCACTAGGTTGCATCATAAATTCGCTGTATCTTTGAAATAATGTTTATCAATATTTTTGTCATGTTTTAATGATTTAAGATCATTTGCACAAATTGCTTTGTCAGTTTGAGCAATTTCTGTGAAGCTCTGGCAGATTTGTAGTCGAAGATGTTAAATAGTAGCTCCTTTTGCACTAAATTGCATCATAAATTCGCTGTATCTTTGAAATAATGTTTATCAAATTTTTTGTCATGTTTTATTTATTAAAGATCATTTGCACAAATTGCTTTGTCAGTTTGAGCAATTTCTGTGAAGTTCTGGTAGATTTGCAGTCAAAAATGTTAAATAGTAGCTACTTTTGCACTAGGTTGCATCATAAATTCGCTGTATCTTTGAAATAATGTTTATAAAATTTTTTGTCATGTTTTATTTATTAAAGATCATTTGCACAAATTGCTTTGTCAGTTTGAGCAATTTCTGTGAAGCTCTGGCAGATTTGTAGTCGAAAATGTTAAATAGTAGCTCCTTTTGCACTAAATTGCATCATAAATTCGCTGTATCTTTGAAATAATGTTTATCAAATTTTTTGTCATGTTTTATTTATTAAAGCTCATTTGCACAAATTGCTTTGTCAGTTTGAGCAATTTCTGTGAAGCTCTGGCAGATTTGTAGTCGAAGATGTTAAATAGTAGCTCCTTTTGCACTAAATTGCATCATAAATTCACTGTATCTTTGAAAAAATGTTTATCAAATTTTTTGTCATGTTTTATTGATTTAAGATCATTTGCACAAATTGCTTTGTCAGTTTGAGCAATTTCTGTGAAGTTCTGGTAGATTTGCAGTCAAAAATGTTAAATAGTAGCTACTTTTGCACTAGGTTGCATCATAAATTCGCTGTATCTTTGAAATAATGTTAAACAAATTTTTTGTCATGTTTTATTGATTTAAGATCATTTGCACAAATTGCTTTGTCAGTTTGAGCAATTTCTGTGAAGTTCTGGTAGATTTGCAGTCAAAAATATTAAATAGTAGCTACTTTTGCACTTGGTTGCATCATAAATTTGCTGTATCTTTGAAATCATGTTAAACAAATTTTTTGTCATGTTTTATTGATTTAAGATCATTTGCAGAAATTTCTTTGTCAGTTTGAGCAATTTCTGTGAAGTTCTGGTAGATTTGCATTCAAAAATGTTAAATAGTAGCTACTTTTGCACTAGGTTGCATCATAAATTCGCTGTATCTTTGAAATCATGTTAAACAAATTTTTTGTCATGTTTTATTGATTTAAGAACATTCACACAAATTGCTTTGTCAGTTTGAGCAATTTCTGTGAAGTTCTGGCAGATTTGTAGTCGAAAATGTTAAAAAGTAGCTACTTTTGCACTAGGTTGCATCATTAATTCACTGTATCTTTGAAATAATGTTAAACAAATTTTTTGTCATGTTTTATTGATTTAAGATCATTTGCAGAAATTGCTTTGTCAGTTTGAGCAATTTCTGTGAAGTTCTGGTAGATTTGCAGTCAAAAATGTTAAATAGTAGCTCCTTTTGCAATAGGTTGCATCATAAATTCGCTGTATCTTTAAAATAATGTTTATCAAATTGTTTGTGATGTTTTAATGATTTAAAATCATTTGCACAAATTGCTTTGCCAGTTTGAGCAATTTCTGTGAAGTTCTGGCAGATTTGTAGTCGAAGATGTTAAATAGTAGCTCCTTTTGCACTAAATTGCATCATAAATTCACTGTATCTTTGAAAAAATGTTTATCAAATTTTTTGTCATGTTTTATTGATTTAAGATCATTTGCACAAATTGCTTTGTCAGTTTGAGCAATTTCTGTGAAGTTCTGGCAGATTTGTAGTCGAAGATGTTAAATAGTAGCTCCTTTTGCACTAAATTGCATCATAAATTCACTGTATCTTTGAAATAATGTTTATCAATATTTTTGTCATGTTTTAATGATTTAAGATCATTTGCACAAATTGCTTTGTCAGTTTGAGCAATTTCTGTGAAGTTCTGGTAGATTTGCAGTCAAAAATGTTAAATAGTAGCTCCTTTTGCAATAGGTTGCATCATAAATTCGCTGTATCTTTGAAATAATGTTAAACAAATTTTTTGTCATGTTTTATTGATTTAAGAACATTCACACAAATTGCTTTGTCAGTTTGAGCAACTTCTGTGAAGTTCTGGTAGATTTGCAGTCAAAAATATTAAATAGTAGCTACTTTTGCACAAGGTTGCATCATAAATTCGCTGTATCTTTGAAATAATGTTAAACAAATTTTTTGTCATGTTTTATTGATTTAAGATCATTTGCACCAGAGATCGAAGCCAATTCTTTCGGCTTAACTCAATTTTTGATTTTTTTGATAGAAAAAAGCCATTTAACTACCATTTTAAGTATTTAAATTGAACTTTATATGCTTTACTATGATTCTGTGTAATATTTTGTCAGCATGTAGCTATAGTAAGCTCAGAATTTCAATTTAGCCAATTTTAAGCCGATCGGCTTAAATTTCGGCTTAACATCATTTAACTTGAAATTCTGAGCTTACTTTAGCTACATGCTGACAAAATATTACACAAAATCATAGTAAAGTATGTAAAGTCCAATATAAATACTTGAAATGTGTGTTAAATAGCTTTTTTCTATCAAAAAAATCAAAAGTTGAGTTAAGCCGAAAAAATCGGCTTCGATCTCTGATTTGCACAAATTTTTGGTCAGTTTGAGCAATTTCTGCGAAGTTTTGGCAGATTTGTAGTCGAAAATGTTAAATAGTAGCTCCTTTTGCACTAAATTGCATCATAAATTCACTGTATCTTTGAAATCATGTTAAACAAATTTTTTGTCATGTTTTAATGATTTAAGATCATTTGCACAAATTGCTTTGTCAGTTTGAGCAATTTCTGTGAAGTTCTGGCAGATTTGTAGTCGAAGATGTTAAATAGTAGCTCCTTTTGCACTAAATTGCATCATAAATTCGCTGTATCTTTGAAATAATGTTTATCAAATTTTTTGTCATGTTTTATTTATTAAAGATCATTTGCACAAATTGCTTTGTCAGTTTGAGCAATTTCTGTGAAGTTCTGGTAGATTTGCAGTCAAAAATGTTAAATAGTAGCTACTTTTGCACTAGGTTGCATCATAAATTCGCTGTATCTTTGAAATAATGTTAAACAAATTTTTTGTCATGTTTTATTGATTTAAGATCATTTGCACAAATTGCTTTGTCAGTTTGAGCAATTTCTGTGAAGTTCTGGTAGATTTGCAGTCAAAAATATTAAATAGTAGCTACTTTTGCACTTGGTTGCATCATAAATTTGCTGTATCTTTGAAATCATGTTAAACAAATTTTTTGTCATGTTTTATTGATTTAAGAACATTCACACAAATTGCTTTGTCAGTTTGAGCAATTTCTGTGAAGTTCTGGCAGATTTGTAGTCGAAAATGTTAAAAAGTAGCTACTTTTGCACTAGGTTGCATCATTAATTCACTGTATCTTTGAAATAATGTTAAACAAATTTTTTGTCATGTTTTATTGATTTAAGATCATTTGCAGAAATTGCTTTGTCAGTTTGAGCAATTTCTGTGAAGTTCTGGTAGATTTGCAGTCAAAAATGTTAAATAGTAGCTCCTTTTGCAATAGGTTGCATCATAAATTCGCTGTATCTTTAAAATAATGTTTATCAAATTGTTTGTGATGTTTTAATGATTTAAAATCATTTGCACAAATTGCTTTGCCAGTTTGAGCAATTTCTGTGAAGTTCTGGCAGATTTGTAGTCGAAGATGTTAAATAGTAGCTCCTTTTGCACTAAATTGCATCATAAATTCACTGTATCTTTGAAATAATGTTTATCAATATTTTTGTCATGTTTTAATGATTTAAGATCATTTGCACAAATTGCTTTGTCAGTTTGAGCAATTTCTGTGAAGTTCTGGTAGATTTGCAGTCAAAAATGTTAAATAGTAGCTCCTTTTGCAATAGGTTGCATCATAAATTCGCTGTATCTTTGAAATAATGTTAAACAAATTTTTTGTCATGTTTTATTGATTTAAGAACATTCACACAAATTGCTTTGTCAGTTTGAGCAATTTCTGTGAAGTTCTGGTAGATTTGCAGTCAAAAATATTAAATAGTAGCTACTTTTGCACAAGGTTGCATCATAAATTCGCTGTATCTTTGAAATAATGTTAAACAAATTTTTTGTCATGTTTTATTGATTTAAGATCATTTGCAGAAATTTCTTTGTCAGTTTGAGCAATTTCTGTGAAGTTCTGGTAGATTTGCATTCAAAAATGTTAAATAGTAGCTACTTTTGCACTAGGTTGCATCATAAATTCGCTGTATCTTTGAAATCATGTTAAACAAATTTTTTGTCATGTTTTAATGATTTAAGATCATTTGCACAAATTGCTTTGTCAGTTTGAGCAATTTCTGTGAAGTTCTGGTAGATTTGCAGTCAAAAATGTTAAATAATAGCTCCTTTTGCAATAGGTTGCATCATAAATTCGCTGTATCTTTGAAATAATGTTTATCAAATTGTTTGTGATGTTTTAATGATTTAAGATCATTTGCACAAATTGCTTTGCAAGCAATTTCTGTGAAGTTCTGGCAGATTTGTAGTCGAAGATGTTAAATAGTAGCTCCTTTTGCACTAAATTGCATCATAAATTCGCTGTATCTTTGAAATAATGTTTATCAAATTTTTTGTCATGTTTTATTTATTTAAGATCATTTGCACAAATTGCTTTGTCAGTTTGAGCAATTTCTGTGAAGTTCTGGTAGATTTGCAGTCAAAAATGTTAAATAGTAGCTACTTTTGCACTAGGTTGCATCATAAATACGCTGTATCTTTGAAATAATGTTAAACAAATTTTTTGTCATGTTTTATTGATTTAAGATCATTTGCAGAAATTTCTTTGTCAGTTTGAGCAATTTCTGTGAAGTTCTGGTAGATTTGCATTCAAAAATGTTAAATAGTAGCTACTTTTGCACTAGGTTGCATCATAAATTCGCTGTATCTTTGAAATCATGTTAAACAAATTTTTTGTCATGTTTTATTGATTTAAGAACATTCACACAAATTGCTTTGTCAGTTTGAGCAATTTCTGTGAAGTTCTGGTAGATTTGCAGTCAAAAATATTAAATAGTAGCTACTTTTGCACTTGGTTGCATCATAAATTCGCTGTATCTTTGAAATCATGTTAAAAAATTTTTTTGTCATGTGTTATTGATTTAAGATCATTTGCACAAATTTTTGGTCAGTTTGAACCATTTCTGTGAAGTTCTGGTAGATTTGCAGTCAAAAATGTTAAATAGTAGCTCCTTTTTCAATAGGTTGCATCATAAATTCGCTGTATCTTTGAAATAATGTTAAACAAATTTTTTGTCATGTTTTATTGATTTAAGAACATTCACACAAATTGCTTTGTCAGTTTGAGCAACTTCTGTGAAGTTCTGGTAGATTTGCAGTCAAAAATATTAAAAAGTAGTTACTTTTGCACAAGGTTGCATCATAAATTCGCTGTATCTTTGAAATAATGTTAAACAAATTTTTTGTCATGTTTTATTGATTTAAGATCATTTGCACCAGAGATCGAAGCCAATTCTTTCGGCTTAACTCAATTTTTAAATTTTTTGATAGAAAAAAGCCATTTAACTACCATTTTAAGTATTTAAATTGAACTTTATATGCTTTACTATGATTCTGTGTAATATTTTGTCAGCATGTAGCTATAGTAAGCTCAGAATTTCAATTTAGCCGATTTTAAGCCGATCGGCTTAAATTTCGGCTTAACATCATTTAACTTGAAATTCTGAGCTTACTTTAGCTACATGCTGACAAAATATTACACAAAATCATAGTAAAGTATGTAAAGTCCAATATAAATACTTGAAATGTGTGTTAAATAGCTTTTTTCTATCAAAAAAATCAAAAGTTGAGTTAAGCCGAAAAAATCGGCTTCGATCTCTGATTTGCACAAATTTTTGGTCAGTTTGAGCAATTTCTGCGAAGTTTTGGCAGATTTGTAGTCGAAAATGTTAAATAGTAGCTCCTTTTGCACTAAATTGCATCATAAATTCACTGTATCTTTGAAATCATGTTAAACAAATTTTTTGTCATGTTTTAATGATTTAAGATCATTTGCACAAATTGCTTTGTCAGTTTGAGCAATTTCTGTGAAGTTCTGGTAGATTTGCAGTCAAAAATGTTAAATAGTAGCTCCTTTTGCAATAGGTTGCATCATAAATTCGCTGTATCTTTGAAATAATGTTTATCAAATTGTTTGTGATGTTTTAATGATTTAAGATCATTTGCACAAATTGCTTTGTCAGTTTGAGCAATTTCTGTGAAGTTCTGGCAGATTTGTAGTCGAAAATGTTAAATAGTAGCTCCTTTTGCACTAAATTGCATCATAAATTCGCTGTATCTTTGAAATAATGTTTATCAAATTTTTTGTCATGTTTTATTGATTTAAGATCATTTGCACAAATTTTTGGTCAGTTTGAACCATTTCTGTGAAGTTCTGGTAGATTTGCAGTCAAAAATGTTAAATAGTAGCTCCTTTTTCAATAGGTTGCATCATAAATTCGCTGTATCTTTGAAATAATGTTTATCAAATTGTTTGTCATGTTTTATTGATTTAAGATCATTTGCACAAATTGCTTTGTCAGTTTGAGCAATTTCTGTGAAGTTCTGGCAGATTTGTAGTCGAAAATGTTAAAAAGTAGCTCCTTTTTCAATAGGTTGCATCATAAATTCGCTGTATCTTTGAAATAATGTTTATCAAATTGTTTGTCATGTTTTATTGATTTAAGATCATTTGCACAAATTGCTTTGTCAGTTTGAGCAATTTCTGTGAAGTTCTGGCAGATTTGTAGTCGAAAATGTTAAATAATAGCTCCTTTTGCAATAGGTTGCATCATAAATTCGCTGTATCTTTGAAATAATGTTTATCAAATTGTTTGTCATGTTTTATTGATTTAAAATCATTTGCACAAATTGCTTTGTCAGTTTGAGCAATTTCTGTGAAGTTCTGGCAGATTTGTAGTCGAAAATGTTAAAAAGTAGCTACTTTTGCACTAGGTTGCATCATTAATTCACTGTATCTTTGAAATAATGTTAAACAAATTTTTTGTCATGTTTTATTGATTTAAGAACATTTGCACAAATTTCTTTGTTAGTTTAAGCAATTTTTGTGAAGTTCTGGCAGATTTGTAGTCGAAAATGTTAAATAATAGCTCCTTTTGCAATAGGTTGCATCATAAATTCGCTGTATCTTTGAAATAATGTTTATCAAATTGTTTGTCATGTTTTATTGATTTAAGATCATTTGCACAAATTGCTTTGCCAGTTTGAGCAATTTCTGTGAAGTTCTGGCAGATTTGTAGTCGAAGATGTTAAATAGAAGCTCCTTTTGCAATAGGTTGCATCATAAATTCGCTGTATCTTTAAAATAATGCTTATCAAATTGTTTGTGCTGTTTTAATGATTTAAAATCATTTGCACAAATTGCTTTGTCAGTTTGAGCAATTTCTGTGAAGTTCTGGCAGATTTGTAGTCGAAAATGTTAAATAGTAGCTCCTTTTGCACTAAATTGCATCATAAATTCACTGTATCTTTGAAATAATGTTAAACAAATTTTTTGTCATGTTTTATTGATTTAAGAACATTCACACAAATTGCTTTGTCAGTTTGAGCAACTTCTGTGAAGTTCTGGTAGATTTGCAGTCAAAAATATTAAATAGTAGCTACTTTTGCACAAGGTTGCATCATAAATTCGCTGTATCTTTGAAATAATGTTAAACAAATTTTTCGTCATGTTTTATTGATTTGAGATCATTTACACAAATTGCTTTGTCAGTTTGAGCAATTTTTGTGAAGTTCTGGCAGATTTGTAGTCGAAAATGTTAAATAGTAGCTCCTTTTGCACTAGGTTGCATCATAAATTCAATGTATCTTTGAAATAATGTTAAATAAATCTTTTGTCATGTTTTATTGATTTAAAATCATTTGCACAAATTGCTTTGTCAGTTTGAGCAATTTCTGTGAAGTTCTGGCAGATTTGTAGTCGAAAATGTTAAATAGTAGCTACTTTTGCACTAGGTTGCATCATAAATTCACTGTATCTTTGAAATAATGTTAAACAAATTTTTTGTCATGTTTTATTGATTTAAGAACATTTGCACAAATTACTTTGTTAGTTTAAGCAATTTTTGTGAAGTTCTGGCAGATTTGTAGTCGAAAATGTTAAATAATAGCTCCTTTTGCAATAGGTTGCATCATAAATTCGCTGTATCTTTGAAATAATGTTTATCAAATTGTTTGTCATGTTTTATTGATTTAAGATCATTTGCACAAATTGCTTTGCCAGTTTGAGCAATTTCTGTGAAGTTCTGGCAGATTTGTAGTCGAAGATGTTAAATAGTAGCTCCTTTTGCACTAAATTGCATCATAAATTCACTGTATCTTTGAAATAATGTTTATCAATATTTTTGTCATGTTTTATTGATTTAAGATCATTTGCACAAATTGCTTTGTCAGTTTGAGCAATTTCTGTGAAGTTCTGGTAGATTTGCAGTCAAAAATGTTAAATAGTAGCTCCTTTTGCAATAGGTTGCATCATAAATTCGCTGTATCTTTAAAATAATGCTTATCAAATTGTTTGTGATGTTTTAATGATTTAAAATCATTTGCACAAATTGCTTTGTCAGTTTGAGCAATTTCTGTGAAGTTCTGGCAGATTTGTAGTCGAAAATGTTAAATAGTAGCTCCTTTTGCACTAAATTGCATCATAAATTCACTGTATCTTTGAAATCATGTTAAACAAATTTTTTGTCATGTTTTATTGATTTAAGAACATTCACACAAATTGCTTTGTCAGTTTGAGCAACTTCTGTGAAGTTCTGGTAGATTTGCAGTCAAAAATATTAAATAGTAGCTACTTTTGCACAAGGTTGCATCATAAATTCGCTGTATCTTTGAAATAATGTTAAACAAATTTTTTGTCATGTTTTATTGATTTAAGATCATTTGCAGAAATTTCTTTGTCAGTTTGAGCAATTTCTGTGAAGTTCTGGTAGATTTGCATTCAAAAATGTTAAATAGTAGCTACTTTTGCACTAGGTTGCATCATAAATTCGCTGTATCTTTGAAATCATGTTAAACAAATTTTTTGTCATGTTTTAATGATTTAAGATCATTTGCACAAATTGCTTTGTCAGTTTGAGCAATTTCTGTGAAGTTCTGGTAGATTTGCAGTCAAAAATGTTAAATAATAGCTCCTTTTGCAATAGGTTGCATCATAAATTCGCTGTATCTTTGAAATAATGTTTATCAAATTGTTTGTGATGTTTTAATGATTTAAGATCATTTGCACAAATTGCTTTGCAAGCAATTTCTGTGAAGTTCTGGCAGATTTGTAGTCGAAGATGTTAAATAGTAGCTCCTTTTGCACTAAATTGCATCATAAATTCGCTGTATCTTTGAAATAATGTTTATCAAATTTTTTGTCATGTTTTATTTATTTAAGATCATTTGCACAAATTGCTTTGCAAGCAATTTCTGTGAAGTTCTGGCAGATTTGTAGTCGAAGATGTTAAATAGTAGCTCCTTTTGCACTAAATTGCATCATAAATTCGCTGTATCTTTGAAATAATGTTAAACAAATTTTTTGTCATGTTTTATTGATTTAAGATCATTTGCAGAAATTTCTTTGTCAGTTTGAGCAATTTCTGTGAAGTTCTGGTAGATTTGCATTCAAAAATGTTAAATAGTAGCTACTTTTGCACTAGGTTGCATCATAAATTCGCTGTATCTTTGAAATCATGTTAAACAAATTTTTTGTCATGTTTTATTGATTTAAGAACATTCACACAAATTGCTTTGTCAGTTTGAGCAATTTCTGTGAAGTTCTGGTAGATTTGCAGTCAAAAATATTAAATAGTAGCTACTTTTGCACTTGGTTGCATCATAAATTCGCTGTATCTTTGAAATCATGTTAAAAAATTTTTTTGTCATGTTTTATTGATTTAAGATCATTTGCACAAATTTTTGGTCAGTTTGAACCATTTCTGTGAAGTTCTGGTAGATTTGCAGTCAAAAATGTTAAATAGTAGCTCCTTTTTCAATAGGTTGCATCATAAATTCGCTGTATCTTTGAAATTATGTTAAACAAATTTTTTGTCATGTTTTATTGATTTAAGAACATTCACACAAATTGCTTTGTCAGTTTGAGCAATTTCTGTGAAGTTCTGGTAGATTTGCAGTCAAAAATATTAAAAAGTAGTTACTTTTGCACAAGGTTGCATCATAAATTCGCTGTATCTTTGAAATAATGTTAAACAAATTTTTTGTCATGTTTTATTGATTTAAGATCATTTGCACCAGAGATCGAAGCCAATTCTTTCGGCTTAACTCAATTTTTAAATTTTTTGATAGAAAAAAGCCATTTAACTACCATTTTAAGTATTTAAATTGAACTTTATATGCTTTACTATGATTCTGTGTAATATTTTGTCAGCATGTAGCTATAGTAAGCTCAGAATTTCAATTTAGCCGATTTTAAGCCGATCGGCTTAAATTTCGGCTTAACATCATTTAACTTGAAATTCTGAGCTTACTTTAGCTACATGCTGACAAAATATTACACAAAATCATAGTAAAGTATGTAAAGTCCAATATAAATACTTGAAATGTGTGTTAAATAGCTTTTTTCTATCAAAAAAATCAAAAGTTGAGTTAAGCCGAAAAAATCGGCTTCGATCTCTGATTTGCACAAATTTTTGGTCAGTTTGAGCAATTTCTGCGAAGTTTTGGCAGATTTGTAGTCGAAAATGTTAAATAGTAGCTCCTTTTGCACTAAATTGCATCATAAATTCACTGTATCTTTGAAATCATGTTAAACAAATTTTTTGTCATGTTTTAATGATTTAAGATCATTTGCACAAATTGCTTTGTCAGTTTGAGCAATTTCTGTGAAGTTCTGGTAGATTTGCAGTCAAAAATGTTAAATAGTAGCTCCTTTTGCAATAGGTTGCATCATAAATTCGCTGTATCTTTGAAATAATGTTTATCAAATTGTTTGTGATGTTTTAATGATTTAAGATCATTTGCACAAATTGCTTTGTCAGTTTGAGCAATTTCTGTGAAGTTCTGGCAGATTTGTAGTCGAAAATGTTAAATAGTAGCTCCTTTTGCACTAAATTGCATCATAAATTCACTGTATCTTTGAAATAATGTTTATCAAATTTTTTGTCATGTTTTATTGATTTAAGATCATTTGCACAAATTTTTGGTCAGTTTGAACCATTTCTGTGAAGTTCTGGTAGATTTGCAGTCAAAAATGTTAAATAGTAGCTCCTTTTTCAATAGGTTGCATCATAAATTCGCTGTATCTTTGAAATAATGTTTATCAAATTGTTTGTCATGTTTTATTGATTTAAGATCATTTGCACAAATTGCTTTGCCAGTTTGTGCAATTTCTGTGAAGTTCTGGCAGATTTGTAGTCGAAGATGTTAAATAATAGCTCCTTTTGCAATAGGTTGCATCATAAATTCGCTGTATCTTTGAAATAATGTTAAATAAATCTTTTGTCATGTTTTATTGATTTAAAATCATTTGCACAAATTGCTTTGTCAGTTTGAGCAATTTCTGTGAAGTTCTGGCAGATTTGTAGTCGAAAATGTTAAAAAGTAGCTACTTTTGCACTAGGTTGCATCATTAATTCACTGTATCTTTGAAATAATGTTAAACAAATTTTTTGTCATGTTTTATTGATTTAAGAACATTTGCACAAATTTCTTTGTTAGTTTAAGCAATTTTTGTGAAGTTCTGGCAGATTTGTAGTCGAAAATGTTAAATAATAGCTCCTTTTGCAATAGGTTGCATCATAAATTCGCTGTATCTTTGAAATAATGTTTATCAAATTGTTTGTCATGTTTTATTGATTTAAGATCATTTGCACAAATTGCTTTGCCAGTTTGAGCAATTTCTGTGAAGTTCTGGCAGATTTGTAGTCGAAGATGTTAAATAGAAGCTCCTTTTGCAATAGGTTGCATCATAAATTCGCTGTATCTTTAAAATAATGCTTATCAAATTGTTTGTGATGTTTTAATGATTTAAAATCATTTGCACAAATTGCTTTGTCAGTTTGAGCAATTTCTGTGAAGTTCTGGCAGATTTGTAGTCGAAAATGTTAAATAGTAGCTCCTTTTGCACTAAATTGCATCATAAATTCACTGTATCTTTGAAATCATGTTAAACAAATTTTTTGTCATGTTTTATTGATTTAAGAACATTCACACAAATTGCTTTGTCAGTTTGAGCAACTTCTGTGAAGTTCTGGTAGATTTGCAGTCAAAAATATTAAATAGTAGCTACTTTTGCACAAGGTTGCATCATAAATTCGCTGTATCTTTGAAATAATGTTAAACAAATTTTTCGTCATGTTTTATTGATTTGAGATCATTTACACAAATTGCTTTGTCAGTTTGAGCAATTTTTGTGAAGTTCTGGCAGATTTGTAGTCGAAAATGTTAAATAGTAGCTCCTTTTGCACTAGGTTGCATCATAAATTCAATGTATCTTTGAAATAATGTTAAATAAATCTTTTGTCATGTTTTATTGATTTAAAATCATTTGCACAAATTGCTTTGTCAGTTTGAGCAATTTCTGTGAAGTTCTGGCAGATTTGTAGTCGAAAATGTTAAAAAGTAGCTACTTTTGCACTAGGTTGCATCATTAATTCACTGTATCTTTGAAATAATGTTAAACAAATTTTTTGTCATGTTTTATTGATTTAAGAACATTTGCACAAATTACTTTGTTAGTTTAAGCAATTTTTGTGAAGTTCTGGCAGATTTGTAGTCGAAAATGTTAAATAATAGCTCCTTTTGCAATAGGTTGCATCATAAATTCGCTGTATCTTTGAAATAATGTTTATCAAATTGTTTGTCATGTTTTATTGATTTAAGATCATTTGCACAAATTGCTTTGCCAGTTTGAGCAATTTCTGTGAAGTTCTGGCAGATTTGTAGTCGAAGATGTTAAATAGTAGCTCCTTTTGCACTAAATTGCATCATAAATTCACTGTATCTTTGAAATAATGTTTATCAATATTTTTGTCATGTTTTATTGATTTAAGATCATTTGCACAAATTGCTTTGTCAGTTTGAGCAATTTCTGTGAAGTTCTGGTAGATTTGCAGTCAAAAATGTTAAATAGTAGCTCCTTTTGCAATAGGTTGCATCATAAATTCGCTGTATCTTTAAAATAATGCTTATCAAATTGTTTGTGATGTTTTAATGATTTAAAATCATTTGCACAAATTGCTTTGTCAGTTTGAGCAATTTCTGTGAAGTTCTGGCAGATTTGTAGTCGAAAATGTTAAATAGTAGCTCCTTTTGCACTAAATTGCATCATAAATTCACTGTATCTTTGAAATCATGTTAAACAAATTTTTTGTCATGTTTTATTGATTTAAGAACATTCACACAAATTGCTTTGTCAGTTTGAGCAACTTCTGTGAAGTTCTGGTAGATTTGCAGTCAAAAATATTAAATAGTAGCTACTTTTGCACAAGGTTGCATCATAAATTCGCTGTATCTTTGAAATAATGTTAAACAAATTTTTTGTCATGTTTTATTGATTTAAGATCATTTGCACCAGAGATCGAAGCCAATTCTTTCGGCTTAACTCAATTTTTAAATTTTTTGATAGAAAAAAGCCATTTAACTACCATTTTAAGTATTTAAATTGAACTTTATATGCTTTACTATGATTCTGTGTAATATTTTGTCAGCATGTAGCTATAGTAAGCTCAGAATTTCAATTTAGCCGATTTTAAGCCGATCGGCTTAAATTTCGGCTTAACATCATTTAACTTGAAATTCTGAGCTTACTTTAGCTACATGCTGACAAAATATTACACAAAATCATAGTAAAGTATGTAAAGTCCAATATAAATACTTGAAATGTGTGTTAAATAGCTTTTTTCTATCAAAAAAATCAAAAGTTGAGTTAAGCCGAAAAAATCGGCTTCGATCTCTGATTTGCACAAATTTTTGGTCAGTTTGAGCAATTTCTGCGAAGTTTTGGCAGATTTGTAGTCGAAAATGTTAAATAGTAGCTCCTTTTGCACTAAATTGCATCATAAATTCACTGTATCTTTGAAATCATGTTAAACAAATTTTTTGTCATGTTTTAATGATTTAAGATCATTTGCACAAATTGCTTTGTCAGTTTGAGCAATTTCTGTGAAGTTCTGGTAGATTTGCAGTCAAAAATGTTAAATAATAGCTCCTTTTGCAATAGGTTGCATCATAAATTCGCTGTATCTTTGAAATAATGTTAAACAAATTGTTTGTGATGTTTTATTGATCTAAGATCATTTGCACAAATTTTTGGTCAGTTTGAACAATTTCTGTGAAGTTCTGGTAGATTTGCAGTCAAAAATATTAAATAGTAGCTACTTTTGCACTTGGTTGCATCATAAATTCGCTGTATCTTTGAAATCATGTTAAACAAATTTTTTGTCATGTTTTAATGATTTAAGATCATTTGCACAAATTGCTTTGTTAGTTTGAGCAATTTCTGTGAAGTTCTGGTAGATTTGCAGTCAAAAATATTAAATAGTAGCTACTTTTGCACTTGGTTGCATCATAAATTCGCTGTATCTTTGAAATCATGTTAAACAAATTTTTTGTCATGTTTTAATGATTTAAGATCATTTGCACAAATTGCTTTGTCAGTTTGAGCAATTTCTGTGAAGTTCTGGAATATTTGCATTCAAAAATGTTAAATAGTAGCTACTTTTGCACTAGGTTGCATCATAAATTCGCTGTATCTTTGAAATAATGTTTATCAAATGTTTTGTCATGTTTTATTGATTTAAGATCATTTTCACAAATTGCTTTGTCAGTTTGAGCAATTTCTGTGAAGTTCTGGCAGATTTGTAGTCGAAAATGTTAAATAGTAGCTCCTTTTGCACTAGGTTGCATCATAAACTCACTGTATCTTTGAAATAATGTTTATCAAATTTTTTGTCATGTTTTATTGATTTAAGATCATTTGCACAAATTGCTTTGTCAGTTTGAGCAATTTCTGTGAAGTTCTGGTAGATTTGCATTCAAAAATGTTAAATAGTAGCTACTTTTGCACTAGGTTGCATCATAAATTTGCTGTATCTTTGAAATAATGTTAAACAAATTTTTTGTCATGTTTTATTAATAGTAGCTAAGATCATGATTTAAGATCATTTGCACAAATTGCTTTGTCAGTTTGAGCAATTTCTGTGAAGTTCTGGTAGATTTGCAGTCGAAAATGTTAAATAGTAGCTACTTTTGAACTTGGTTGCATCATAAATTTGCTGTATCTTTGAAATCATGTTAAACAAATTTTTTGTCATGTTTTATTGATTTAAGAACATTCACACAAATTGCTTTGTCGATTTGAGCAATTTCTGTGAAGTTCGGGTAGATTTGCAGTCAAAAATATTAAATAGTAGCTACTTTTGCACTTGGTTGCATCATAAATTTGCTGTGTCTTTGAAATCATGTTAAACAAATTTTTTGTCATGTTTTATTGATTTAAGATCATTTGCAGAAATTGATTTGTCAGTTTGAGCAATTTCTGTGAAGTTCTGGTAGATTTGCATTCAAAAATGTTAAATAGTAGCTACTTTTGCACTAGGTTGCATCATAAATTCGCTGTATCTTTGAAATAATGTTAAACAAATTTTTTGTCATGTTTTATTAATAGTAGCTAAGATCATGATTTAAGATCATTTGCACAAATTGCTTTGTCAGTTTGAGCAATTTCTGTGAAGTTCTGGTAGATTTGCAGTCGAAAATGTTAAATAGTAGCTACTTTTGAACTTGGTTGCATCATAAATTTGCTGTATCTTTGAAATCATGTTAAACAAATTTTTTGTCATGTTTTATTGATTTAAGAACATTCACACAAATTGCTTTGTCAGTTTGAGCAATTTCTGTGAAGTTCGGGTAGATTTGCAGTCAAAAATATTAAATAGTAGCTACTTTTGCACTTGGTTGCATCATAAATTTGCTGTATCTTTGAAATCATGTTAAACAAATTTTTTGTCATGTTTTATTGATTTAAGAACATTCACACAAATTGCTTTGTCAGTTTGAGCAATTTCTGTGAAGTTCGGGTAGATTTGCAGTCAAAAATATTAAATAGTAGCTACTTTTGCACTTGGTTGCATCATAAATTTGCTGTATCTTTGAAATCATGTTAAACAAATTTTTTGTCATGTTTTATTGATTTAAGATCATTTGCAGAAATTGATTTGTCAGTTTGAGCAATTTCTGTGAAGTTCTGGTAGATTTGCATTCAAAAATGTTAAATAGTAGCTACTTTTGCACTTGGTTGCATCATAAATTTGCTGTATCTTTGAAATCATGTTAAACAAATTTTTTGTCATGTTTTATTGATTTAAGATCATTTGCACAAATTGCTTTGTCAGTTTGAGCGATTTCTCTGAAGTTCTGGCAGATTTGTAGTCAAAAATGTAAAAAGTAGCTACTTTTGCACTAAATTGCATCATTAATTCACTGTTTCTTTGAAATCATGTTAAACAAATTTTTTGTCATGTTTTATTGATTTTAGATCATTTTCACAATTTGCTTTGTCAATATGAGCAATTTTTGTTAAGTTCTGGCAGATTTGTAGTCAAAAAAGTTAAATAGTAGCTTCTTTTGCACTAAGTTGCTTCATAAATTCACTGTATCTTTGAAATAATCTTTAACAAATTTTTTGTCATGTTTTATTGCATTAATATCATTCGTACAAATTGCTTTGTGAGTTTGAGCAAATTCTGTGAAGTTCTGGCAGATTTGTAGTCGAAAATGCTAAAAAATAGCTACTTTTGCACTAAATTGCATCATAAATTCACTGTATCTTTGAATTAATCTTTAAAAAAATTTTTGTCATGTTTTATTGATTTAAGAACATTCACATAAATTGCTTCGTCAGTTTGAACAATTTCTGTGATGTTCTGGCAGATTTGTAGTCGAAAATGTTAAATAGTAGCTTCTTTTGCACTAAGTTGCTTCATAAATTCACTGTATCTTTGAAATAATCTTTAACAAATTTTTTGTCATGTTTTATTGCATTAATATCATTCGTACAAATTGCTTTGTGAGTTTGAGCAAATTCTGTGAAGTTCTGGCAGATTTGTAGTCGAAAATGTTAAAAAGTAGCTACTTTTGCACTAAATTGCATCATAAATTCACTGTATCTTTGAATTAATCTTTAAAAAAAATTTTTATCATGTTTTATTGATTTAAGAACATTCGCACAAACTGCTTTGTCAGTTTGAGCAATTTCTTTGAAGTTCTGGCAGATTTGTAGTCGAAAATGTTAAATAGTAGCTACTTTTGCACTAGGTTGCATCATAAATTCACTGTATCTTTGAAATAATGTTTATCAATATTTTTGTCATGTTTTATTGATTTAAGAACATTCGCACAAACTGCTTTGTGAGTTTGAGCAAATTCTGTGAAGTTCTGGCAGATTTGTAGTCGAAAATGTTAAAAAGTAGCTACTTTTGCACTAAGTTGCTTCATAAATTCACTGTTTCTTTGAAATCATCTTAAACAAATTTTTTGTCATGTTTTATTGATTTAAGAACATTCACATAAATATCTTCGTCAGTTTGAACAATTTCTGTGATGTTCTGGCAGATTTGTAGTCGAAAATGTTAAATAGTAGCTTCGTTTGCACTAAATTGCATCATAAATTCACTGTATCTTTGAATTAATCTTTAAAAAAATTTTTTGTCATGTTTTATTGATTTAAGAACATTCACATAAATTGCTTCGTCAGTTTGAACAATTTCTGTGATGTTCTGGCAGATTTGTAGTCGAAAGTGTTAAATAGTAGCTTCTTTTGCACTAAGTTGCTTCATAAATTCACTGTATCTTTGAAATAATCTTTAACAAATTTTTTGTCATGTTTTATTGATTTAAGAACATTCGCACAAACTGCTTTGTCAGTTTGAGCAATTTTTTTGAAGTTCTGGCAGATTTGTAGTCGAAAATGTTAAATAGTAGCTTCTTTTGCACTAAGTTGCTTCATAAATTCACTGTATCTTTGAAATAATCTTTAACAAATTTTTTGTCATGTTTTATTGCATTAATATCATTCGTACAAATTGCTTTGTGAGTTTGAGCAAATTCTGTGAAGTTCTGGCAGATTTGTAGTCGAAAATGTTAAAAAGTAGCTACTTTTGCACTAAGTTGCTTCATAAATTCACTGTTTCTTTGAAATCATCTTAAACAAATTTTTTGTCATGTTTTATTGATTTAAGAACATTCACATAAATATCTTCGTCAGTTTGAACAATTTCTGTGATGTTCTGGCAGATTTGTAGTCGAAAATGTTAAATAGTAGCTTCGTTTGCACTAAATTGCATCATAAATTCACTGTATCTTTGAATTAATCTTTAAAAAAATTTTTTGTCATGTTTTATTGATTTAAGAACATTCACATAAATTGCTTCGTCAGTTTGAACAATTTCTGTGATGTTCTGGCAGATTTGTAGTCGAAAGTGTTAAATAGTAGCTTCTTTTGCACTAAGTTGCTTCATAAATTCACTGTATCTTTGAAATAATCTTTAACAAATTTTTTGTCATGTTTTATTGATTTAAGAACATTCGCACAAACTGCTTTGTCAGTTTGAGCAATTTCTTTGAAGTTCTGGCAGATTTGTAGTCGAAAATGTTAAATAGTAGCTTCTTTTGCACTAAGTTGCTTCATAAATTCACTGTATCTTTGAAATAATCTTTAACAAATTTTTTGTCATGTTTTATTGCATTAATATCATTCGTACAAATTGCTTTGTGAGTTTGAGCAAATTCTGTGAAGTTCTGGCAGATTTGTAGTCGAAAATGTTAAAAAGTAGCTACATTTGCACTAAGTTGCTTCATAAATTCACTGTTTCTTTGAAATCATCTTAAACAAATTTTTTGTCATGTTTTATTGATTTAAGAACATTCACATAAATATCTTCGTCAGTTTGAACAATTTCTGTGATGTTCTGGCAGATTTGTAGTCGAAAATGTTAAATAGTAGCTTCGTTTGCACTAAATTGCATCATAAATTCACTGTATCTTTGAATTAATCTTTAAAAAAATTTTTTGTCATGTTTTATTGATTTAAGAACATTCACATAAATTGCTTCGTCAGTTTGAACAATTTCTGTGATGTTCTGGCAGATTTGTAGTCGAAAGTGTTAAATAGTAGCTTCTTTTGCACTAAGTTGCTTCATAAATTCACTGTATCTTTGAAATAATCTTTAACAAATTTTTTGTCATGTTTTATTGATTTAAGAACATTCGCACAAACTGCTTTGTCAGTTTGAGCAATTTCTTTGAAGTTCTGGCAGATTTGTAGTCGAAAATGTTAAATAGTAGCTTCTTTTGCACTAAGTTGCTTCATAAATTCACTGTATCTTTGAAATAATCTTTAACAAATTTTTTGTCATGTTTTATTGCATTAATATCATTCGTACAAATTGCTTTGTGAGTTTGAGCAAATTCTGTGAAGTTCTGGCAGATTTGTAGTCGAAAATGTTAAAAAGTAGCTTCTTTTGCACTAAGTTGCTTCATAAAATCACTGTATCTTTGAAATAATCTTTAACAAATTTTTTGTCATGTTTTATTGATTTAAGAACATTCGCACAAACTGCTTTGTCAGTTTGAGCAATTTCTTTGAAGTTCTGGCAGATTTGTAGTCGAAAATGTTAAATAGTAGCTACTTTTGCACTAGGTTGCATCATAAATTCACTGTTTCTTTGAATTAATCTTTAAAAAAATTTTTTGTCATGTTTTATTGATTTAAGAACATTCACATAAATTGCTTCGTCAGTTTGAACAATTTCTGTGATGTTCTGGCAGATTTGTAGTCGAAAGTGTTAAATAGTAGCTTATTTTGCACTAAGTTGCTTCATAAAATCACTGTATCAGTGTTGCATTCTGGCTATTTGTCTGGATCAGATAAATTCTGAGACAGAAATTTCTTCATAAAATCGATTCTACATGTAGAAAGAAAAAAACCATCTACATGTAGATTGTGTCTACATGTAGAATCTGTCTACATGTAGATTTAATGTAGATGTCTACGATTCTACATTCTTCTCTGATGTAGACCTGGAAAAAATGTAGAATTATAGACATCTACATCGAATCTACATGTAGACAGATTCTACATGTAGACACAATCTACATGTAGATGGTTTTTTTCTTTCTACATGTAGAATCGATCTTTATGAAGAAAGTTTCTTAGCTAGACAAAAACTATTGAAGAATCTACATTCTTCATCTAGTGTAGACATCTACATTTGCAACACTGCACTGTATCTTTGAAATAATCTTTAACAAATTTTTTGTCATGTTTTATTGATTTAAGAACATTCGCACAAACTGCTTTGTCAGTTTGAGCAATTTCTTTGAAGTTCTGGCAGATTTGTAGTCGAAAATGTTAAAAAGTAGCTACTTTTGCACTAAATTGCATCATAAATTCACTGTATCTTTGAATTAATCTTTAAAAAAATTTTTGTCATGTTTTATTGATTTAAGAACATTCACATAAATTGCTTCGTCAGTTTGAACAATTTCTGTGATGTTCTGGCAGATTTGTAGTCGAAAATGTTAAATAGTAGCTTCTTTTGCACTAAGTTGCTTCATAAATTCACTGTATCTTTGAAATAATCTTTAACAAATTTTTTGTCATGTTTTATTGCATTAATATCATTCGTACAAATTGCTTTGTGAGTTTGAGCAAATTCTGTGAAGTTCTGGCAGATTTGTAGTCGAAAATGTTAAAAAGTAGCTACTTTTGCACTAAATTGCATCATAAATTCACTGTATCTTTGAATTAATCTTTAAAAAAAATTTTTGTCATGTTTTATTGATTTAAGAACATTCGCACAAACTGCTTCGTCAGTTTGAGCAATTTCTTTGAAGTTCTGGCAGATTTGTAGTCGAAAATGTTAAATAGTAGCTACTTTTGCACTAGGTTGCATCATAAATTCACTTTGACTTTGAAATCATCTTAAACAAATTTTTTGTCATGTTTTATTGATTTAAGAACATTCACATAAATATCTTCGTCAGTTTGAACAATTTCTGTGATGTTCTGGCAGATTTGTAGTCGAAAATGTTAAATAGTAGCTTCGTTTGCACTAAATTGCATCATAAATTCACTGTATCTTTGAATTAATCTTTAAAAAAATTTTTTGTCATGTTTTATTGATTTAAGAACATTCACATAAATTGCTTCGTCAGTTTGAACAATTTCTGTGATGTTCTGGCAGATTTGTAGTCGAAAGTGTTAAATAGTAGCTTCTTTTGCACTAAGTTGCTTCATAAATTCACTGTATCTTTGAAATAATCTTTAACGAATTTTTTGTCATGTTTTATTGATTTAAGAACATTCGCACAAACTGCTTTGTCAGTTTGAGCAATTTCTTTGAAGTTCTGGCAGATTTTTAGTCGAAAATGTTAAAAAGTAGCTACTTTTGCACTAAATTGCATCATAAATTCACTGTATCTTTGAATTAATCTTTTAAAAAATTTTTTGTCATGTTTTATTGATTTAAGAACATTCACATAAATTGCTTCGTCAGTTTGAACAATTTCTGTGATGTTCTGGCAGATTTGTAGTTGAAAGTGTTAAAAAGGAGCTTCTTTTGCACTAAGTTGCTTCATAAATTCACTGTATCTTTGAAATAATCTTTAACAAATTTTTTGTCATGTTTTATTGATTTAAGAACATTCGCACAAACTGCTTTGTCAGTTTGAGCAATTTCTTTGAAGTTCTGGCAGATTTGTAGTCGAAAATGTTAAAAAGTAGCTACTTTTGCACTAAATTGCATCATAAATTCACTGTATCTTTGAATTAATCTTTAAAAAGACTTTTTGTCATGTTTTATTGATTTAAGAACATTCACATAAATTGCTTCGTCAGTTTGAACAATTTCTGTGATGTTCTGGCAGATTTGTAGTCGAAAGTGTTAAATAGTAGCTTCTTTTGCACTAAGTTGCTTCATAAATTCACTGTTTCTTTGAAATAATCTTTAACAAATTTTTTGTCATGTTTTATTGATTTAAGAACATTCGCACAAACTTCTTTGTCAGTTTGAACAATTTCTGTGATGTTCTGGCAGATTTGCAGTCGAAAATGTTAAATATTAGCTACTTTTGCACTAAATTGCATCATAAATTCACTGTATCTTTGAATTAATCTTTAAAAAAATTTTACATGTTTTATTGATTTAAGAACATTCACATAAATTGCTTCGTCAGTTTGAACAATTTCTGTGATGTTCTGGCAGATTTGCAGTCGAAAATGTTAAATATTAGCTACTTTTGCACTAGGTTGCTTTATAAATTCACATTGTCTTTGAAATCATGTTAAACAAATTTTTTGTAATGTTTTATTGGTTTAAGAACATTCGCACAAATTGCTTCGTCAGTTTGAACAATTTCTGTGATGTTCTGGCAGATTTGTAGTCGAAAATGTTAAATAGTAGCTTCTTTTGCACTAAGTTGCTTCATAAATTCACTGTTTCTTTGAAATAATCTTTAACAAATTTTTTGTCATGTTTTATTGCATTAAGATCATTCTTACAAATTGCTTTGTGAGTTTGAGCAAATTCTGTGAAGTTCTGGCAGATTTGTAGTCGAAAATGTTAAAAAGTAGCTACTTTTGCACTAAATTGCATCATAAATTCACTGTATCTTTGAATTAATCTTTAAAAAAATTTTACATGTTTTATTGATTTAAGAACATTCACATAAATTGCTTCGTCAGTTTGAACAATTTCTGTGATGTTCTGGCAGATTTGCAGTCGAAAATGTTAAATATTAGCTACTTTTGCACTAGGTTGCTTTATAAATTCACATTGTCTTTGAAATCATGTTAAACAAATTTTTTGTAATGTTTTATTGTTTTTAGATCATCTTCACAAATTGCTTTGTCAATATGAGCAATTTTTGTTAAGTTCTGGCAGATTTGTAGTCGAAAATGTTAAAAAGTAGCTACTTTTGCACTAAATTGCATCATAAATTCACTGTATCTTTGAAATAATTTTTAACAAATTTTTTGTAATGTTTTATTGATTTAAGAACATTTGCACAAATTGCTTTGTAAGTTTGAGCGATTTCTCTGAAGTTCTGGCAGATTTGTAGTCAAAAATGTAAAATAGTAGCTTCTTTTGCACTAAGTTGCTTCATAAATTCACTGTATCTTTGAAATAATCTTTAACAAATTTTTTGTCATGTTTTATTGCATTAATATCATTCGTACAAATTGCTTTGTGAGTTTGAGCAAATTCTGTGAAGTTCTGGCAGATTTGTAGTCGAAAATGTTAAATAGTAGCTTCTTTTGCACTAAGTTGCTTCATAAATTCACTGTATCTTTGAAATAATCTTTAACAAATTTTTTGTCATGTTTTATTGATTTAAGAACATTCGCACAAACTGCTTTGTCAGTTTGAGCAATTTCTTTGAAGTTCTGGCAGATTTTTAGTCGAAAATGTTAAAAAGTAGCTACTTTTGCACTAAATTGCATCATAAATTCACTGTATCTTTGAATTAATCTTTTAAAAAATTTTTTGTCATGTTTTATTGATTTAAGAACATTCACATAAATTGCTTCGTCAGTTTGAACAATTTCTGTGATGTTCTGGCAGATTTGTAGTTGAAAGTGTTAAATAGTAGCTTCTTTTGCACTAAGTTGCTTCATAAATTCACTGTATCTTTGAAATAATCTTTAACAAATTTTTTGTCATGTTTTATTGATTTAAGAACATTCGCACAAACTGCTTTGTCAGTTTGAGCAATTTCTTTGAAGTTCTGGCAGATTTGTAGTCGAAAATGTTAAAAAGTAGCTACTTTTGCACTAAATTGCATCATAAATTCACTGTATCTTTGAATTAATCTTTAAAAAGATTTTTTGTCATGTTTTATTGATTTAAGAACATTCACATAAATTGCTTCGTCAGTTTGAACAATTTCTGTGATGTTCTGGCAGATTTGTAGTCGAAAGTGTTAAATAGTAGCTTCTTTTGCACTAAGTTGCTTCATAAATTCACTGTTTCTTTGAAATAATCTTTAACAAATTTTTTGTCATGTTTTATTGATTTAAGAACATTCGCACAAACTTCTTTCTCAGTTTGAACAATTTCTGTGATGTTCTGGCAGATTTGCAGTCGAAAATGTTAAATATTAGCTACTTTTGCACTAGGTTGCTTTATAAATTCACATTGTCTTTGAAATCATGTTAAACAAATTTTTTGTAATGTTTTATTGGTTTAAGAACATTCGCACAAATTGCTTCGTCAGTTTGAACAATTTCTGTGATGTTCTGGCAGATTTGTAGTCGAAAATGTTAAATAGTAGCTTCTATTGCACTAAGTTGCTTCATAAATTTACTGTTTCTTTGAAATAATCTTTAACAAATTTTTTGTCATGTTTTATTGCATTAAGATCATTCGTACAAATTGCTTTGTGAATTTGAGCAAATTCTGTGAAGTTCTGGTAGATTTGTAGTCGAAAATGTTAAAAAGTAGCTACTTTTGCACTAAATTGCATCATAAATTCACTGTATCTTTGAATTAATCTTTAAAAAAATTTTTGTCATGTTTTATTGATTTAAGAACATTCACATAAATTGCTTCGTCAGTTTGAACAATTTCTGTGATGTTCTGGCAGATTTGTAGTCGAAAATGTTAAATAGTAGCTTCTTTTGCACTAAGTTGCTTCATAAGTTCACTGTATCTTTGAAATCATGTTAAACAAATTTTTTGTCATGTTTTATTGTTTTTAGATCATCTTCACAAATTGCTTTGTCAATATGAGCAATTTTTGTTAAGTCTAGGCAGATTTGTAGTCGAAAATGTTAAAAAGTAGCTACTTTTGCACTAAATTGCATCATAAATTCACTGTATCTTTGAAATAATTTTTAACAAATTTTTTGTAATGTTTTATTGATTTAAGAACATTTGCACAAATTGCTTTGTAAGTTTGAGCGATTTCTCTGAAGTTCTGGCAGATTTGTAGTCAAAAATGTAAAAAGTAGCTACTTTTGCACTAAATTGCATCATTAATTCACTGTTTCTTTGAAATCATGTTAAACTAATTTTTTGTCAT
Source organism: Chironomus riparius (assembly GCA_917627325.4). Lineage (NCBI taxonomy): Eukaryota > Metazoa > Arthropoda > Insecta > Diptera > Chironomidae > Chironomus > Chironomus riparius. Next base: position 26,537,726 of record OU895879.1, on the reverse strand, counting down.
GTTTTATTGATTTTAGATCATTTTCACAAATTGCTTTGTCAATATGAGCAATTTCTGTGAAGTTCTGGCAGATTTGCAGTCGAAAATGTTAAAAAGTAGCTACTTTTGCACCAGGATGCATCATAAAATCGTTGTATCTTTGAAATTATGTAAACAAATTTTTTGTCATGTTTTATTGATTAAAGAACATACGCACAAATTGCTTTGTCAGTTTGAACAATTTCTGTGAAGTTCTGGCAGATTTGTAGTCGAAAATGTTAAATAGTAGCTCCTTTTGCACTAAATTGCATCATAAATTCACTGTATCTTTGAAATAATGTTAAACAAATTTTTTGTCATGTTTTATTGATTTGAGAACATTCGCAAAAACTGCTTTGTCAGTTTGAGCGATTTCTCTGAAGTTCTGGCAGATTTGTAGTCAAAATGTAAAAAGGAGCTACTTCTGCACTAAATTGCCTCATAAATTCACTGTTTCTTTGAAATAATGTTTAACAAATTTTTTGTCATGTTTTATTGAATTAAGAACATTCGCACAAATTGCTTCGTCAGTTTGAACAATTTCTGTGATGTTCTGGCAGATTTGTAGTCAAAAATGTAAAAAGGAGCTACTTTTGCACTAAATTGCTTCATAAATTTACTGTATCTTTGAAATAATGTTTAACAAATTTTTTGTCATGTTTTATTGATTTAAGAACATTCACACAAATTGCTTTGTCAGTTTGAGCAATTTCTGTGAAGTTTTGACAGTTTTGTAGTCAAAAATGTTAAAAAGTAGCAACTTTTGCACTAAATTGCATCATTAATTCACTGTTTCTTTGAAATAATGTTAAACAAATTTTAAGTCATGTTTTATTGATTTAAGAACATTCGCACAAACTGCTTTGTCAGTTTGAGCAATTTCTTTGAAGTCCAAGCAGATTTGTAGTCAAAAATGTTAAATAGTAGCTACTTTTGCACTAAATTGCATCATTAATTCACTGTTTCTTTGAAATAATGTTTAACAAATTTTTTGTCATGTTTTATTGATTTAAAATCATTTGCACAAATTGCTTTGTCAGTTTGAGCAATTTCTGTGGAAAAAAGCTATGAAAGACGAGATTAAGTCTATTTATCAAAACAAACCTCTACAATCGGTTGCAAATGGGTTACCAAGCTTAAACGAGATGAGAATGGTCAGATGTGTTCTTATAAAGCAAGATTAAATGCTCAAGGTTTTTCTCAAAAGTTCGGAAAAGATTATGATGGGGTATTTGCTCCAATAGCTCGATCAGCAAAATTTACAAGCAGTTTGATATTAAGACTACATTCTTAATTGATGATATTCCAAGCAAGAGCTTGGAATAAAATTTATCATGAAGCGGTGATTAGCTTTGGATTTAAGAAAAGTGAAGCTGACAAATGTCTGTACAGCATGAACAGAATAAACGATACTTGCTATATGATTGCTCATGTCGATGACATTCTTGTCGGATCAAATTTTAAAAAAATTGATAGATCAATTTAAGAATCACATTGGAAGTCTTTTCGAAGTAAAATATATGGGAAGTGTTAAGCATGCTTTCTCGGAATTGATGTTAAACGTAATAAAAATGGAAATTTTCATATAAGTCAGAAACAATATATTGAAAAGGTTGTGGAAGGAGCTGGACTGAATGATGGAAAATTTTCAAAATATCCTTTGATGACTGGTTATTTCAGACATCATGATGAGAATTATTTAGAATCAAATAATGAGTAAAGAAATCTCATTGGTAAACTGTTGTATGTGTGCACCGATTTGATAGAAGCGAGAAGAATTATTCGCTATCTGAATGGAACCAAGAATCTAAGTTTGATGTTGAGTGACAAGAATAAAGTTGGGAAATTGGAAGTTTACTCTAATGCAAGCTGGGCTGAAGATTCGTTGTACCGAAAATCTTTCAGTGGTTTTCTTTGTGGAATTAATGGGGGTGTTGTTTCATGGTGCAGTAGAAAACAAGAAATCTATGGAAGCTGAATTTATGACACTCTCAGAAAGTTGCAAAGAGCTAAAATGGGATAAGATGTTAAACGATTCTTTTTCTGAGTTTATCGTTCTAGATAAAATTACTCTATATACAGATAGTCAGAGTAGTATGAAACTGATATTGAATCTGAAATTCAGCAATAGAACTAAGCACATCGAAGAAAAGAGGGTTACAGATATTATTATTATTATTTTATTCAATTAATTTGAGAAGCTAGAGCATCGTCATGGCTTTATTGCATTGTAAACAATATCTACGTTCCACTCTGCTCCGACATCACATCTATCTATCTGTTTAGCTAACGGTTTGGCAAAATTCAAATGTTAGCCAATTATATCAAACTAGAAGTTTACACGTTGTCTCATCGTCAGCAGTTTAATAAATCAAATTAAACATAAAATTTTTAACATTGACATAAAATGTTTCTTGTTAGCAAAAAACTTATTTATTGAAGTTTTCTTTGCAATTGGTTTAATAATTATACTGTAGTGAATAATTTGACGAAATTCAATAGGTCTATTGTAAACAGAATGAGTCTTTACAAACCAATTCCATTTTTTGTGGTGAATAGAAGGTATTATGGATCTTTTTTTTCGGCAAAAATGTTAGAAATGGATTTTTATTATTTTGTGAGATTTTCAACTGTATCTGCTTCAACAAAAACTAACCCGAGACATCAAGTAAAGCACATGATGTTGTATAATTAAAGAATGGACTATTTAAGTGGAAAATCTACAACCGTTTCAAATGGTATTTTAAATTAATCCAGATTATCGTATTCATTTTATTACATTATTGACTGCATATTTAAGGTAGTGGATTTATTATATCTTCGCGTGGTATTATTTTAACAAACGCTCATGTTGTTATCAACAAACCAAGATCGATTGTATCCGTTAAATTGCATGATGGAAGAACTTTTCAAGGTTTTGTAGAAGCTGTAGATCCTATATGCGATCTAGCCACAGCTCGTATAAAATGTAAAAATCTAAATGCAATGAAGCTTGGGAAATCGTCAGATCAAATCCTGTTACAGGGAATTAAGTTAAAAAAATTATAATTTCAGGAGTTGTAAACTGTACTTAACGACCATCGCAAGAACTTGGATTACGTAGAAGAGACATTAATTACATTCAAACAGACGCTGCAATTCCTTTTGGTAATTCAGGAGGGCCACTGCTTAATTTAGATTCAGAAGATACCAGTATTAATTCGAAGAAAGTTACTGCCAATATTTCATTTTCGATTAAAAACCGACAATACAACTACTGAAAGCGTTTCTGGTAAAAGTTATATAGGAATCACGATGTTGTCTTTAACACCTGATATAATTTATGAATTAAAGCAGAGAGGATCTTCAATTTCAGATAAAATTCAAAATCGAATTTTGGTTGGAAGGTGATAAGTGGTTCTCCTGAAGCCATAGGTGGCTTAATGGAAGGTGAGTCAATTATTAATTTAAATAAAAATTAAAATAAAATTAAAGAAGAAACGTCAAAAAAGTGTTATCAAAATGATTTAAAACACGCTTATCATCCTGTTTGAGTTTCATGTACAAAACAGATTAGTTATTTTTGTATTTTAGTAAACAAGTTTGAAATTTAAATTTTTTTTGAAATGTGACATAATTTTAAGTATCAATGGACAGGAAGTTACACAGTCTTCAGACGTTTATGACATTTTGTCAGGGAGAACTGAATCGAAAGATATTCTTATGATGCATGTTTGGAGAGGCAAACTCATAAAAATTGCTGTAACACCAGAAATTGTTAAATAAAAATCAGAGATCGAAGCCGATCTTTTCGGCTTAACTCAATTTTTGATTTTTTTGGTAGAAAAAAGCCATTTGACACCCATTTCAAGTATTTTAACTTGAAATTCTGAGCTCACTATAGCTACATGCTATAGGGTAAGGTCTAAGTCTAAGGTACAATAGATTCTGTTCTAATTTGAATCGCAGTGCCTCCAGCTGAAAGGCTGGGCCCTTCACACATTATTATTATTATATTATAACTACATGCTGACAAAGTATTACACAGAATCATAGTAAAGCATGTAAAGTTCAATTTAAATACTTGAAATGGGTGTCAAATGGCTTTTTTTCTATCAAAAAAATCAAAAATTAAGTTAAGCCGAAAAAACCGGTTTCGATCTCTGATAAAAATAAATTAAAGCTTGAATTTAGAATATTTAAAAAAATTATTCTTTTTATTACGAATTTTTTTTATGCATTTATGATGGACATTGTAAGTAATCATTTGTGTTAAACAATGCTTATTTATAGTACACACAAGTGAAAATAGTCATACTGGTAATAAAATGATATAGAATTTTAAAATCATAGATTATTTACGTCGTTGTAATTGTATCTGAAAAAGATTTCGTAATTTTTTGCATATTCTCTTGGCAAAGAAAATTTGACGAAATCAGCTGCCATGTAAATTGAACCTAATGCAGGTGACACTCCAGTTTTAAGTTTAAGCAATCTAAGTTCAAATGGAATATTGTGTAGATGAAGCTCATCTATAAATCCTTGTTTTAAAAGCTCCCAACTTATCCAGACTGATCCAACGCATAAAATAGGCAAATGGCAACTTAATATTAATTCAGACGATGCTTTCGGTAAAAGAGCTACAATCATTCTAGCCAAAAGTTTTCCAGCGTCTTTAAATACACTTTTACATAATTCATCTCCATTAAATGCACAAATTGACATTTGATGGCATAACTTGGCGAAAAATGATTTTTGAAATTTAGCATAGCAATGTTCAAGCATGTCTGTTCGATTTTCAACCTTGAAATGATTTTTTATCAATTCCCATGTGTTTGCCACATCATATTTTGACTTTTGTAAATTATCTTCGTGATCAAATACTGTCTTAATGCCTTTATGAGCAATCCAATATGCGCTTCCTTCATCTCCCAATTGATGTCCCCATCCGCCACACTGAGTCGTTTCTAATATTTTAATTAATAAGTAGCGATAAAGCAAATAATTTTATTTTCTCTCACCTCCATTCGGATTTCGTAGAACACTATTTGAACCGGTACCTGCAATAATTACAATTCCACCTGATCCAATAGTCAATATACTGCCCAACGTATCACTACAGACTACATAATTCTCAGCTAAATTTGGAAACGATTTTTTGATTTCTTTCTCTAATGCTGCATTCGTCGATTCTTGCTCACAACCTGATAAACTCAAACCAATACATTTAAATTTAATTATTATTGGAATGTTTGCTTCTAGTTTTGCTTGATCTGCCATTACTGCAATTCTTTTTGCCACTTCTGAAATGCCATCCAACCAAATATTACATGAATCGCCTCGCGCTCGTGCAACAATTTTGCCATCCGCATTTGAAATCAATAGCGTCGATTGCGTCGCTCCTCTAAAACAATAAATGATTTTTGCCAAGTTAGGTACTTACTGATTTTAATTAATATATACTTATATATTGTAAATTAATAATGAAGGTAATAATTGTACAGGAAAGAAATTCATTTAATTAATGGTTTGATTACTTAATGTAATTTGTTTTTGTTTTCGATGAGTTTGATGGCACCTCATCACGATATACTATTTATATGCTAATAAAATTGACCCAATCAAGCATTTCAACTTTGCGAGTATTAAAATAAAGCTCGTCGAATGTGGGCTCGTCGTCTGCTTGTCTGACTTGTCAATTAATTGAAATTGGTCTGCTTACTTGCTCAATGATCAAACTTGTAACATTTTTTATTTGAAAGAAATTGTGACTCGTTTTCAAATAGGCGTTGAAAGTTAAAAGTAGATTTTAATTTTTTTTATAATTTGTATCGAACAAAAAAAATCTTGCACATTCACAAAATTACTAGCTTGTAATTTTTAAATAATCAAATGCTATTTATTTGCGAAAATCAAATGTTACAACATAATTTGGAATATGCATAGCATGATTATTTTTTTAAAAAAACTAGGCCAGAATAATCGAAACAAGTTTCGGCGAATGAGTCTATTCTATTTTGTTTAAATTAAGGGACAGTGATTAGAAATTTTAAAATTTTCAAGGAACTTTGAAAAAACGAACGACAAATTTTACTTTAACTATAATTAAAATAGCGCGAAAATATATGTTCATCTGAAAAAAGATGTCGTGTACAAGGCAGGTTTGACATAATCATTAGATTTAAGTAGTTCCAGGAATTCTCAATTGAGTAAAATTTTACGCCCTTTGTTTACTCAATTAAGTCACTGAATAGCACAGTCATAAAAATCCATAGCATCATGAATAAATTTAAAAAATTTAAATTTATCGCTTAAGCCACACAAATCTATGGATATTGTATAGCTTAACTGTTCATAAATAATTAATGCAAAATGTCAAATGTTGTTTAGTTAAGCAATTTCAGACGAGCGAAATATTTTTCTGCGTATTTAAACTTTTACTCTTGAAATGCTATCTCAACAATATACTGAATTTTGAGGACTTGTTAAAAAATCTACTCTGATAATCTTTATTTCGCTTGCATGTATTGAACGTACTTTATTGTCTTTAAATTTCCAAAATAAAATGAGGTGATATAATTTTTTTAAATTGTCTCCCAAAGCTTAATTTTTTTTTTTTTTTGATGACCTTCGTAATATGTTTAAAAGTGCAGTATGCATAAACGTGATTTTTTTAATATTCTTCTTTTCTACTTTTACTTTTTTTTCATAACATTTCTAAAAAATCATGCTTTAAGTACTTACCCTTCAACGCCTGCAAAATATATTTCATCCATTACAAGTTGTATCTTTTGAGACTCTCTTTGAGACAAAATAAAACTCAACTATATCAAATGAAATAGAAAGTAAGATAGAGAGGAAAAAAATTAAGCCACATTAAAACTATTTTCATATTTAATTCTTCACTAGATATCAGAAAGGTTCATAATGCATTAAAATTAATGCATAATTTTTTTGCACTAATTAAAATTAATTTTTTAATGCCAAAAAGAAATACCTCTTCTAAAGACAATCAACGTCTGTTCGATTAACTGGACTCGGTTAGAATGCAGAGAAATTTCGACGTTATGTTTTTTATTTTATTTTGATGAAGCAAACGAAAAAAAAAATCAAAGAGAATGTTGAACAATTTTGCTGGTTGTGTGTTAAACAACAAAATTTAAAGTTTTTGTAAATGTAGAGCCACGCTTGCTTTACATTGCTTAAACGAGTTATTTGATCGAAATAAAATTCCTTACTGACTTGTGTGACATGCATGTTCCTATCCCAACTTTTTTCTTCTCTCCATTAAAGCATTACTACTAATTTTTTCTTTTATTATTTTATTACTAATGATATTTTTTCCCTCAGTATATGATGATAACAAATACTATGTTAATATTTGACATACATTATACAGTTAAACCAATATATCATTGTTTGCAACTCTATAAATTTTGCAACATTTATACTAGTTAAATATTGACGTCAGGTGAAGTGAAACTATCAGATAAAACCATTGAGATGAAATTCTTATTTACTACCAATCATGTGTGGTTCAAATCAACTGTCGATCTTCAAAAATAATGCTTACACTGTATGAGTTATTAAAACTATGTATCATAATGTTATCACTGCTTAACTTTGGTCATATTTTAATTTAAAAGCCTCACAGGTAGGATCATTAAAAAGTAATAAAATAAGATTGGAAGCATTTAACGGTCGTAAAGTAATGTTGCTCAAAATTTTTAAATTTGAGCAACAAAGGACAATAAATCGATCCATACGAATCGCGTGGAAGTAGACAAAAAATAATGAAAAATTAAAATATCTTAATTAATTAGATAGTTAAGCATTAAGGATGGATTCACAGAAGATAATTAAGCAAGAAATTGTAGATCATAACTTACAAGTCAAGGCAATTATCCAAGTATGTCCATAGTGTCTTTATCTTAATAATATTAAACACGTCGTTAATTATGCGAGATTTATTCTTCACAGAAAAAAAATAAATAATGTTTGCATTAAGTACTTGGTGAATTATTCTATTCAAGCAGTGAATATAAACTGAGTATAAAAACAAACAGCATCACTTCCTGATTATAAAAAAAAATCCACAAAGTTTTCACGATTTCAAAAATGCAAAAATATTTTAAAAACTTCTTTATGTTCACTGTATTAGTTTACTAGGTACATTATTAAATAAGTTTAACTTAATTTTATTTTATAATTTCGATTTGAATGTTTAATTAAAATGTCTGAACATGAATAGTGAACGAAATAGATTTTACGAGCAGACAGGAAAATTTTCTTGCAATAAATTATGATTTTGAAAGCTACTTAAGTAAGAGCTTTTTCCTTGTGAGCAACATTCTCATAAAATTATGCTTTTCGTTTATATCTACAGGATATTTTATCATTCAAAGGGTCACTTCAAGATTTAGAGCTATTGAATGAAGCTGGAAGAACAAAATTAGCACAATTAAGAAAGTGTATTGAAAAATTGGATGATTGGGCCAAAGATGAAAATGATATTACTTTATCAAATGAGGTAGATGCTTATCGTGAGCAATTTTCAAAGACTTTACAAGCATTTCGAAAGGCAAACATTAGTACAATGTTGGAAATTGAAAAGGGAGAAAAGGCTGAGCTTTTTACAATGAAACCAGAATCTGAACTACGGCAGCGTTTTGGAACTAGTGGTTTAATATCTAAACAAGAAAGTGTCACAGAGCGTATGCTTAGTCTTTCAAGAAATTTAGCAGAAACAACTCAAAAAAGTGCCAATACACTTGACTCACTTATTCAATCATCGACTACTGTAAGTGGAACTGGCGAAGAGCTGCAGAATACAGCAGGGACTATTCAACAGTCTGGAAAATTACTTAATAAATATGGACGACGGGAAACTACTGACAAAATTTTACTCTTCTTTGCTTTCATGTTTTTCCTTGCTGTTGTATTTTATATTGTTCAAAAACGTTTATTCTAAGCTTATTAATTAATAAAAAAATACTTATTCCATGTTGATGAAGGTTTTTTTTGAGCTAGCATTAGAATTTTACCCCAGATGCTTTCCAGTCTATTTCGCATAGTGAAATTTTCTCCAGTGATTTTTTATGAAAATTAAATGATTCTTTAAATTGTTTCAGCATGTCTTTTTCGGGTATTTTTCCTCCATATTCTTTAGGCAAAATTGAAACATCAACATGCTTGCCAACAAGTTCATTCATATCTTTTGTACTAATCAATCGATTTCTTAATTTTTCATTTAAAGCTCGTTTGCCGACATCGAATAGAAATGAAGCAAATGTAGGTAAATTAACAAAATAGTTTTCTTTTTCTCTTCCAATAGTTGCATGCTTTGCACAATGAGCAAATTCCCTAATATCTTTGAGACTAAAAAGATTAAAATAACGATATGATACATCGGTATAGTCAGAAATCGAAGATATCCCTAAAAAATTAATATATAAAAAATAAAATTTTAAACAATTTAAAATTGTCGACTTACCAGCAATTTGTGTCTCTTCTTCTTCCATCAAAGTGCTAGCTATTAAGACTAACAAACGAATGGCATCACATGAATTAAATACTTTTGTATCGAATTTTCTGACTTGAATTAAAATTATCTTCTTGCCTTCATCATCTCGATCAATAAGCGGATAAGCATAGCCACTGTCAAAAAGCATCCAAACCTTTTCCATCTCATTATTGCTTAAAATTAACCATTTCGTGTACTTCTGACGAAATATAAAAAACTTCTCAAAAGAAATGAACGTGTTTTCAATATTGTATTTTCGTATTCTTAAAAATTGCAGCAAGAAAGTATCGTCTGTAAACATGTTTGTACATTAATAATTATTATTTTTACATGCTCAATATCAAAACTTAACCATTTCGACAGCTTTTGATAAACGGATGATTTGATAGCCAAATTTTAAATTCCTTTAATTTCTCATTCTTAAGTTGTTCATCTTCACCCAATTCTTTGCGTGCTTTTTCTAAAATTTTATCCATAATATCCAAAATGGTCAGCACTGTTTCACATGTGAATAAATACTGAACCATTATTACGCCATCACTTTACGCAAGAAAAAAAAATAATTCAATGGAAGAGATACATTAAAACCCGGAATTAGTTATAAACTCATAAATTGAGAGTATGTATCAACTTTAAACGGTCTACGACAAAAACTTTAACTCTCTTTAGTTATGCAATGATTTCTCTCAAATTTTTGAATGCTTGTTGCAAAGTAATATAAACATAAAATTCAAAATATTCTTTTGTAACTGTAGCTCATCACTTATTTCCTTTAAATTACGATGTTTCTAGATCAGCTTACAAAAAAAAAACTGAACAATTATGATTTAATTTTTTAAAGACATACACTTAACACATTGATGGTTATGACGTAAATCATTGATCATATATTACATAGATCGTGTATTCTCTTCATTATTTGGCAAATTCGTACATTTGTAATTAATTTCATTCATAAAGTTAAAAAAAAAATTAAGCTATGGGGCCGTTCACTTATTACGTTACGCAAAAAAACGACTCCCCATTCACCCCCCCCCCCTCCCCCCCTTGTTACAATATGTTACAACTCACACCCCCCCCCCCCCCTGAACGTTCATAATTTATTTTATTTTGATAATTTTTCATAAATCACAGTTAGAACGTTACATACTTCTTGACACCCCCCCCCCCCCCCCTCCTATGTTACATTTTGTTACAATTTTTCAAACCCCCCTCCCCCTTAAAATGCGAACGTAATACGTGATAATTTATTTCTTTATAAAATTAAATGAACTAGCTGGCTACTTGTGGTGTGGATTAATTATAAGGAGCGTTAACAATTTTTCAGAACTGAAATATTTCAAAAGTGAATTGTGATTGCATGTTATCATGGCATGTAAATCATCTAAAACATTGAATATTTCAGAATCTTTTAATTACTATCCTTTAATCATTCTTGGCTAGATAATTGGAAAAAAATGAACAAATAATTTTGAAAACTTTTTTGCAGTCTTGTTGCAGTGCTCTAAAGAGAAATTTCTAAATTTAAAATGCGGAGTAAAATAAGGCTTCCCACAAAATTGACTTATTTCAGCTCAGAGAAGTTAACAGCTTCAGAGATGTATCGAGAAATGCTGACGAAATTAAACAATTTTGCTAAGATTATCGGATGTAATGCCTTCTCAGCAAATTACACTGCATGGAACATAAATTTTTTCGGAGTATTGATACTTTTAGGAACTACAATCGCCGAAAATCTCACTTTTATATACTCAAACAGAAACGACATCACACAATGTATATTTGGATTGACATTTTTTTTGTCTTTCATACAGACTTTGACACGAATTTATGCATTTATTTTCAAACGAGAAATTTTGGTGGAAGTGTTTGATAGAATTGATTTATTTTATTTATTAAACGACAAGGAATGGTCAAAGACAATTTTAGAAAAAAACGTGCTTAATTCTTGCCATATTGGATTGTTTTTATCTGCATTACTTTTTTGTGGAGCAATTTTGATATCAATTTATCCTTTACCAGTTTATTTGTTTCTGGATGAACTTGTACTTCATTTTGCATTCAAACTATTTTTGATTGACTGGAAAACTCCTTTTGGATATACTCTGAATTTTATTATTGATATTATTAGCCTCTTTCTTTTCTGCCTAGGAACCATGCTCGTATGCCTTGATATTACTATGTGCGTTCTGTGTGCATATAGTCAATATGATATATTAAATGTATTTTTAAATCAACTGGATGAGCTTTTGTCTGGAAATGGGAGAACTAATGATAAGAAAATCAAAAAGCTAATAACAATGATTGTAGACATGCATAATTTTGTCAATGAGTAAGTAACAATTCACATTTTCCCACATTCCTACCCTCGAATTTTTTGATTCTTTCTAATCCTTTTTAATTAAGTTTCATAGATACTTTTAATGATTTGTTTGTTCCGTATTATTTTATGGAAATTGGATCGCTAATTATCCAAACATCTATGACTCTATTCGCTATTACTAATGTAAGTTAATTGCATTAATTGTAATTTGATTGATTGATGTAAATGTAAAGTAATGCATAATTGCAAATTAATATTGTAGTTGAATTTTTATCCTGGCTATGTAATTATTATGGTTACAATGTATCAAATGCTAGTCCCGTGCGTTTTTGGCACACTTCTAAGCATAAAAGGAGACGACTTTTATGAAAATTTATGCAACATAAAGTGGTACATGCTTTCAATTTCTGATCAAAAGTCTATTGCTCTGTTGATGACTGGAGCGTTTAGAGAAAGAACTCTGTCGACAGGTTTAGTCACACTAAATTTAGAGACCTTTGTTGAGGTAATATGCTGCAAAACGCCTTTAATTCTTGTTTCTACTATTAATTTCTTTATTAATCTTTATATAGATCTGCAAAGCCGTATACTCATACTACACTATTTTGACTTCTTTTTAATAAGATTCCTTGCATTTATAGATATATTGATCGACAGCTAAAGACAGAAAATAACGGAATTTAAATGAAATTTAAATATGTTTGTTGTGTAGAAGTTTTAATGGTTTATGGCTTCAAAAAATATCCAACAAATCTATTAAGAAACATATCTATAGTTAAAATTAATTGAAGCATGAATAAAATATGATATTTTTAAGTCTACAATGTATTAAAGATAGGCAATAATGATTTAAAAATTTTACTACTAGACAATAGGTAATCGACATTCGAATGAGACTTTTGTAATTTGGAACATTTTTGTAAAACTTGGATCATTGAATAGCAGAAAACTGCAGAATCATAATAAACAAAGTTTTTGCTTGAAATTGTTTGTTTTTTTGTTAAATAAAGTTATTAATTTTATTCAAAATTTCCAAGTATGAAGATTAATGTGACTACTATTGGGGACTTGACGTTTTCGTTAGAAGTGTCTGAAGATTTAGAGCTGGAAAATTTTAAAGCATTTTGTGAAATAGAGAGCGGCGTTACAAGTATTAATAATTATTTAATTTCAATGTCGAGGTCAATGATTCTATGTCTATTTATAGCCAGTGAAATGATTATTTTGTTCAACAATGTCCCTTTAAACGATGACAAGAAGAATTTAAGGGATTATGGCATTAAAGATGGTGATTTGGTATCATTGCAACAAGTTTCATCGCGTTTTCCAGCTTCAAATGGTAAATTTTAGTCCTGTTACTTATTTTATTTGATTAGTAAGAATTCCATTTAATTTTGTGCTCATAAATATTATACACACACTAGTTCCGACCGCTCTTGAAGGGCTAGATTTTAGTGCAATTCAAGTGCCTCAAACTTCTAGCCCATCAACACCTAACCGAAATAATCGCTTTCCCGGATTCAATGATGATCCAGCGATGATTAGGGATATGGTTCTTGCTAATCCAGATCAGTTAGCCTTACTCCAGCAAAATAATCCAGCATTAGCCGAAGCAGTGCTTTCGGGTTCTTTAGGTAAAAAAAAGTCCTTCCTTTGTATTCTGTATTTGCTATTTTTGTTGCGCTGGTCATTAAATTTAAAATATTTTCCAAGCTTGAGGCATAACTATTGTTTTTATTTCAGATCAATTTGCCAGTGTTCTAAGAAGACAGTATGTTGAGAAGCAACAGAAAGATCAACAAAAAATGAAGCTTCTTTCATCAAATCCATTTGATTCAGAAGCACAACGTCTCATAGAAGAAGAAATCAGACAAAAGAATGTCGAGCACAACATGGAAACAGCTATTGAGTATAATCCAGAGATATTTGGAACTGTTATTATGTTGTATATAAACTGCAAAGTTAATGGACATCATGTAAAGGCATTCATTGATAGTGGCGCTCAAGCTACAATTATGAGCTCTGCAGCAGCAGAAAGATGTAATATCATGCGTTTAGTAGATACTCGTTGGGCAGGAATCGCAAAAGGTGTTGGTATTCAAAGAATCATAGGAAGAATACATATGGTTCAAATACAAATCGAAAATGATTTTTTAACGTCTAGTTTTTCTGTACTGAACGATCAGCCTATGGATATGCTTTTGGGATTAGATATGCTTAAAAGACATCAATGCTCAATTGATCTTAAAAATAATTTCCTGTTGATTGGAACTACAGGCACAAAAACTCCATTTTTGACTGAAGCTGAATTGCCAGGTAATGGAAAAGCATAACTAGCTTTTATTTTTTATATATCTATATCTATTTTCAAAATAATAGATTGTGCTAGGCTCACAGGAAGTCCAGAAGAAGAAAAGAAAGCCATTGAAGAATCTAAAAAACTAGCTGAAGAGTTAGAAATAAAAGAAGCACTTGAAAGAAGTTCATCCGGAGCTGGACCATCTTCATCACACAAAAGTAGTGTACCAATATCAGATTATAAAGATCGTATCCTGCCGACAGATAACTTTAACGAAAACGATATTGCAGATTTAATGAAAAATGGATTTGATCGATCACGTTGTATTGAAGAATTGAGAAATTTTAAAGGAAATAAGACTCAAGCATTAGCTTCGTTATTTGCAAAAAGTTTAAAGTTTTAACAGGTTTTAATTGAAATTACTAACTCATTTTATTAAAGTCCTGATTTTTCATTTTATTTCTTTTACATTTTGGGTTTTTGATACAATTGTAACTTAAAATTAACGGTTTCTTTATTTTTGAATCTAATATTATGAATTATAAAAATTCATTCACAAAAAATATAAATAAAAACAAAGTTTTAAATAAAATTAAAATTGGAGAAAAGGAATGGAATATCTAAGTGATCAGCTCAATAAATGTACGAGTGATAAGCACATCTACAAGTTCTTATTTAAAATTAGGGCTAATTTTATCAATAATGCTGCAGATATCGTAAGATTTCAATTATTTCACATTTTTTTAAAAGTCACAGATTATTTTTTAATATATTTGATTCAGGATAAATTGTTGAAGCAGAAATTCGTTGGACATTTAGCAACAGTTCTAAGTAAAAGGGTTGAAAAGAACTTCCAGTCAGAGGAAAATAATAAAATCATAGATGTTTTGTTATCAATCTTAGCTAATTGCACTTATAATAACAAAACTGCCACAAATCAGGTAATAGATTAATTAATATATTAAAAGATAATGCTATCATGTTAAATTGGCTCAAGTAAAATTTAATGGCTACACTTTTTTCTCAATTTAAATGACTTTCACTTAATACAATTTTAAGTTTTTTTGAGGTAAAAGCTTTTAACTATAATGTGATTCACCAGCTTCAAAATGAGTGTCTACATACACCCATTTTTAAAAACGCCCTCCGACAATGGGGAGACTCCTTTGTAGAAACCGATCACGTTTTAGCCAAAAATTGTCAAAGTTTTATTACATATAATTTATAAATAAAAATTGATTACACAATCAGGTACTAAGGTACACAACATACAAGGTTTCCAAGGACAAGGTTACGATATAAAATACTTTTACCATTCCGAAAGCTTTCGACCCCCCAAAAAGAGCTTTCATGAAGTTTCCTCAAGATTTAAATTTGAGAAGAAAAGTGTATCTAATAAAGCATTTCTATTACCGTTAATTATTTCAAAGGTTTACGATGCAAACATCATAGAAAGTTTGATGACAATTATTAATAAGAGCGAAAATGGGATATTGATGGCCAAAACGTGCAGACTTCTTGGTAATTTAGTTCAAAAAAATGAGAAACTTGGAATAAGTTTTGAGCAAGCTGGAGCTGCTTTAAGTCTATCGAATTGCTTGTCTGAAAAAAGCATATCAATGTTAAGTACCATGAGTTTAAGAGCGTTACGATTGATGTGGATCTCGAGAAGGAAGTTTCGATTTGAAATTTTGTCATTAGGTACAATTTTTAAAATAATCTCATGCCTTCGTAATACTTTAAAAAGTGAGTTTAAAAAGGATGCAAATGAAGTTGAAGCAGTCCCATCAAATATGGTAATCCTTAAAAGAGACAGCGAACCCGACCGTTTAATCTCAAAACAAAAGTTATCCAGTATTTTGACAAAGATGGAAACACAAAATGTAGAAACGAAATACGAAATATTAAGAACCGAGAAAAATAATTATGAGTTTGCAATTCCAACATCAAAAGACAATATAGAACTTATCACTGGACTTTTAAAACTGCTCCTTACAGTTACAGGAACATCATCGTTACTTACACAAATTGCCAAAAATGTTTATGCTGATGGCTTAGGAATCGAGTGCTTGCTATATCTAATCGAAGAATCTCCAAAATTTCGTGGATCTGCTTTAAAAATTTTGTCCAATCTTTCCTTCAGCTCAAATTCACAAGAATATCTCGGTATAAACAATGAACTAATACCGACTATAAGTAGCTTATTAATGAAATATGAGACATTGGAATTAAATGAACAAAGGAATTGCCTTGAAATTTTATGCTTATCGACAGAAAACTCATGCAACAGACTAAAATTAAAAAGAAGCGGTGTCTTTAAGATATTGCTGTCTATAGCATCTAATTCAAAGATCCGAGAAGAATTGAATCTCCTAATTTTTGCATTCTTTCAATACCGCTACGATGAAGATAGTCTAAACTTGTTGATCCAACTCAATCTAATTAATGTTTTAATGAAAGTCATTAATGACATAATTGAAAATAAAAAGGTGGATCACATAAAAGTCGATGATTCTGATAAGGATCGAAAGGATGAACAAAAGACTAAACATCAAAGAAAAAGAATTAGCACTGAACCGTTACAATTTGGTGGATATACTAAATTTATGCGTTTCGAATCGAATTCTCCATCAAGCAGCGGATATGGGAGTTATCAATACAGCCCTAGTCGTTCCTCTTCAGACGGCTTTTCGCCATATAATTCACCACAAAGATGCTATCAAGATTATAACTCAGATTCTAATGAATATTCGCCTGTTTGTAGTGATAATGAAGAAAATAGTGAAACATCTAAAAAGCAGGATAAAGACTTTGATATTCTTGATTTTATTTATAATAACGATGAAATTGGTCGATATGAAGTAAACGAACAGCAAAAAGATATTGGAGAAATTGAAGATGAAACAACAAGTTTAACATTAAATGATCATGATTCGGATGACGAAAGCGGCACAAAAATGGAAATACATCAAAGTAGTAGCAGTAAAAATCTTCCTGAAACACTGAAGAGCATTGAAGCAGATAACTTGCAATATGTTTTGCTACTATTGTGGAAGGTTTCCATAAATCATAACGATGCTTTAGCATTTACAAACATAAAAAACTTATCAATATTAATTAGAGTATATGGCTTAGTCAAAAAGCCACATGAAAAGATTTATCAAATTTTGCAAAATATTTTAGAGCAAACTAGGAATTTCGTTCCGATTTTTATACGACAAGATTTTGTATTTCAAATTTATGACACAGCCAATACAGATTTTAATCATTTAAAGTGTTATTCCTGTGATAAAATGAAAGTAACGGGATTTCAGTTGCTGAAGGATTTTCGAAAGGTTGCAGAAGGAGGCTATGGTCAAGGACAAATTGCAGATATTTTATTGCAGGATCAAATTGAGTTAAAAAGAAAGGTTGCCACCAAACTAATATACGTTATATCATCTCCTGAAATTCTCAATAAATTTCTTTTTAATTTCGGTGCTTTGGATATAATTATGGATACTATTTATAGCAATGATGAGGTCCTATCAGTGGCTGCCTGCAATGGAATCACAATTTTATCAAATAATTTAAACATTCGAATTCCGTCAGAAGATGACGTATTCCAAAGAATCATTCCTGATGAATTTGAATTAGAAAACTCGGAAAAAGAAGATTCGAGCAATGAACAAGTTAAATTTATATTGAAAGATGGAGATGCATTGTTTGATAAAGACCTTCTAATGGCTTCAAGTGAGGTATTTAACTCCATGTTTTCGGGCGATTTTAGAGAATCTAATAAGAATGAAGTGAAATTTCCTAACTACACTGTTTTAGGAATGAAATATTTCTTTCAATTGGTTAAAATGAGCAAAGAAAATAAACTAAAACCCATTGCACCGAAAATTGATAATATGGATGTAGTTCTTCAAGCATACGAGTTGTCAATTCTTTACATCATGACAGATATACAGCAGCCTCTTCTAAATATTATCAAAGTCATTCTGGATGAAACTAATGTCAAAAGAATTTTCGAATGGTCTATAAGAAACATTAATCAGGACCTTCTTATTTCATCCATATGCTATTACTTGTGCGGTGCAATTGACGGAAAAACGAAGCTGAAGCTATATCTTGAAGTTAAAGAATCACAATATAGCAAGGAATTTAAAGACCTCATATTTGATTGTATTTTAATGAAATGTAAACCTATTGACGATTAAATAATAATTTTAAGTTAAAATAAATTAAAATGCTATTAAGTTAAGATGACAATTCGTTGATGTAACCAAACAAAAAGGATTTAAAATTCAATAAATTTATTTTGTTTGACCACATCTAAGAATCGTGAAACATAATTTAATATTTTTCATATCGACTTCTTTCTTCCTTCTTTTTTTATTGAATTACTTCCTTCCATTCATAATTTTCTCTGGGTTAATTCTTTTTATTATATGCAATTCTTCATAAAACAAATTATATTGTGAGCCTCTCGGCGTTCAATGATGCTGCTTAATGATGAAAAATAATGAAAACTTTTGAATTCAATGCTTTTCTTCGTAAATGTTGATCTTGTTGAGTAATGGAAAATGCTTGAACAAAAAGCTTTGTTTTCACATCTAATATAATCAAAATAGATTTTAATCTTTATACTTTTCTATGATATTAGTCATTTCAGACATGTAAGCTGAAAGTGGATGGTGTTTTTTTTTTTGTTATTTACTTATACCTTCGAGAACAATAAGTTTTATGTACATTAAGAGTTTATTTTTCTAACATTTTAATACCTTTTTGTACTTTTTTTTGTCAAGAACAAAGGAATCAAATTTTCTACAATACGCTTTAAATTAGGGGTTTTTTTTTTGTGAGAAAAAAAATAAATCAATAAGCATTAGCAGAACAAAATAAGTTTCTTGTTAGTGTATTCAAGTCTTTTGATTTTCAGTGCAGTTTTCGCATATCAAGTAAGTTTGTTATTTTTTTCTTCAAAATATAAAGTCAGATAAATGCTTTAAAATAAACATCTAGGGATCTTGTTTTGCCCGGTATAGAGGTTTCCCGAAAAAATTTTAAAATTTTAGTTCTTTATGCTCCTCTTTATTTCCAAAATGAAATTCAGATGTCCCATTCTACATTTAATGCATCTTTACTCATGGATATAAACAGCAGATATCTTTATAGTTTGATTTGATGAAAGTTAAGAGACAAAACATAATAATAATAATTTCAAAGTCATGTTTGACAAAAATTAAAAATTTTATTGATTGATTGCGACAAAAATGCATTTTGACTAGCCGTCATTAAAACGGCATTATTTTGACTTAAAATGAGTTTGATTTAAATATAATATTCGGTCTAAAATGTTCTTTTTCTTAAGTTGTTTCTTACATGAAAAGTTTTTTTTTTTTTTTTGTATAAGGATCACATTGATATTTAATTTAATAATATATATTCTTTAAGTTTGTGTTTTTCGTTTAGGTCAAAATTATTGTTTAGGTTTTAAATGTTGAAAATTAAGAGGAGTTATTAAAAATCTTTCATTTTTCATACATTCTCATAGTTTTTTTTTTTTTGTTCAATAATTGATTGCTATATACGTGATGTATGTGTTTTGTAATCATTAAAATGCAATTCAATTCGTCCTTCATTAGAAGAAGGTTATAAAAATTTTCATCATTTTTCATCACTTCTTTTGTAAATATATTGGAGGAAACTTCTAAATACATGCGTAAAATAATTTTTTGTCAACGAATAAAACGAAAAATTGGCAAAAATCTTCACCAAATGATTGATAAAATAAAAAGTATTTGTTTAATAGTTGTAATAATATATAATTTGTTATTTTTAAAAATTTGTTTTGGTTCCGAAAAAGATAAAGATAAAATTAAATATCGAAAAAATTACTTTCAAGTTCATAATTACAGTAATGTTGCTACAATCAATAGAAATGAAAATTTGCATGCTTGTTTTAAGGAATATTACTTTTTACAGTACTAAGCTCATTTCAAATAAATAAAGAGAGAGAAAAATCTGTCGGAAGCTTAGTTCAAAGTTTAGAATTGCATCATTGATTTTTTTTAGTCATCCTTTAATCGTTTCAAAAGAAAATTTGTCCATTCTAAATGAGAAAAAAAAGAAAGTTGTTGTACGCGTTGTTGTGTGTGTATGTGTATATTTATGTATGTGTGTGTGTTGTTGTTGTTGCTTATGGATGATGAGAGGGAGGCTTGATGATTTTAAACTGCTCAGTTGTCGACTATCTTCGATTAATAAAACCATTTGGCGTTTGAGGACTGTTCATATACACCAATTCGACTTCGACCAATAATGGAAAGTGATCACTTGGTATTCTTGGATGTGGACATCCGACAACCTTATTTTCTCGCAACCAATCCGATGACAGAGGACCAAGTAAACCCAAAGGAACCATACCTTGTTTGGAGTAAAATATGTAGTCGATAATACCTTTAAAGTCGAATGTGAAATTTGTATAGGGCATGATATCCTCACTATACGCTGAAGCGAGCTTAAAGGAATGAGTAAATTCATTGGGCGTATCACAATTTGAGATCTTCTGCAAACATGATTTATAACCAAGCTCTTTAAAATCTGCATGATCCATAGAAACACGGCCAGTATTTAGAAATTCAATTACTCCAGAATCGGGAAGTGAATTGAAATCACCACACAAAAGTAATTGAACATTATTACTGTCGTATTTCTGTCCTGGCTTAAAGCTATGACACACTTCATCAAGAATTGTCTTTAACTCATTCGAAAGCATCATAGTTTGAATCAACTTGACGTCACAAAACTCTGGATCCCAATGAATGTGAGCTGTACAAACGAGAATCGGTTGTGAAATAGCAGCTTGCTCTGGTGAAAGTCCTTCCCATGCATTTTCTTTTACTTTCAGCACAGCTGCTAAACCGATATTATCTTTCGGCATAACACGATTAAGCATATTATCAGATCCCTCAGCATTTGCCATTGCTAATTGATTGAATTCTACCAAATGTTCTTTGATCAGGGAAAATCTGTAAGTTAATAAATCTCATTAAAATTTATTTAAGGAACAAAAAATATTTATAAATCTTACTTATTTGCACGGAAGAAGATGGCACATCCGTCAACGTATTTACGATCGTTTTCTGACATAGTCTTAGCTCGAGATTTCGGTGAAAATATACCCTCATATCCATCATTCTTGAGTTCTGGTTTAAAAAAATTGTAAAACTGATCTGTCTCAACTTCTTGTAAGCTTATAATGTCTGCTGAATAATGACGAATTTCATCCAATATTGCCTAGAAATTTATTTTTTTCAATTACAACATTGATCGACTAAATTTCTCTTTGAATTACCTTCTTGCGATATTCCCAAGTAAGAGCCCAACTTGGACAGTATCCGTACATTTGTCTTGTCGCATATTTATCGCATAGGACATTATAGCACATGACGGTGAATATACCTTTTAATAAAATAAAGAATATAAATAAAAAATCAACATCATGAATCATTCGTGAGCTTAGTTTTTAAAAAGTAAGAATAAGCTTACATGCTGGTCTCGATCGATTAGGTCTTGCAAGAGGTATCCATGGTCTTTGTGGCGGCGAATTACCCGATACGGTTACTAGAAGAGACCAAAAGCAATTTTATTGATTAGATTAATTAATAACATTTAATTTATCGACGTAGTTTACAATAAAAGCTAGATTTATAAATTATTAATACTATTTCTCTTTATTCAATCAACAATATGTTCTTATAGGTGAATTAAGTTATGACTCATACATAGGTGATATTAAGCATAAAACTATTGAAACTTTTTTAATTCTCCAAAGACACAAAAACATCAATTGTCTGCGAGAATTTGTCAACAATAAGGGAAACGCGAGACAATTTTTTTCTCTTCGATTAATGTCTGATAAAAATGAACGACCCAAATTGAAAGTGAAAAATTGAAATGAATAACCGCTTCATTTCACAAATATAAAGTTTTTTGCTCTTTTTCTTTCTTCTTCTTTTTGCGAAGCATATAAAACTACAAATTTTACTTTCACTATAAATTCATTTTTTCAACAGCGTTATTTTCTATATCATCATCCAAGACTTTATATTTCTTTGTATTGTTGCATGTCTTTACTCTTTTCTCTTTTTCTTCATTAATTTTTCATTTTCTGTTTTTATTATTATTTATTTTTATTTTTATTAATATCTATTTAGTTTAATTTGATCTTCAAGTCTTTTCGGTTTTCGGAAAGAAAAAAAGATTGATTCTCATAAATTGTAATTTTAATTTAAATTTAATTCTTTAATGATTAATTTATTTAAGCCCAAATTATGCACGTGAAAGTAACTGATCAATAAAAATCATTTCTTATGAACAGACATCCGTACATGAAAAAAAAATAGTCGGAAGTAAATGTAATAATGTTGATTTAAGATTTTCCGTGTAAAATAATAAATAAAAAAGCATAAAGTTTCACTTTTGAGTACACTATTGAGCACTACCTTTTTAAGGTGTCATCAAGAGTAAAAGTCTCAGACAAGTAAAAATTTCTCTTTTCAGCTGATGATTGAAATTTTTTTTCTCATACTCGTAGGAGCGTTTTTAATCAACATCCATAGATTATACTTTCTTTTAGGGTTCGGAAAACCACTAACTGATTATCTACAGTTATCAACTTTTAGATTATCTACACAAAATCTACAGTTATCAACAGTTAGTAAACTGTAGATGATTTCTTTGAATGAAGAAAATCCGTTAAAAAAATTTGCAAAGTTTTGTAAACAAACAATTTTTGTTGACTTTTTTAATAAATTTATATATAGAATACACTTATTATACATTAAGAGAGCTCAAATGTCAACATTAGCTATTAAAAATCAACTTTTTGTTTATCGAATATTTGTAACGGTTATATGAAATTCAAATATTGTTCACATGTTTGTAAACAAAAAAAATTTGCGAAAATTTCTTAATTTTCAATTAAATCACCATACAAACGCTTTTAAAATACTGAATGAAGCCTAATGTCACTTTATTTGAACTGTTACATGCTGTTGCAGTCCTGATTTTAGCATTTCAACTCTTTTTTTAGTAAATTAATAACGTTTTTTTCCACTTTGAAAAAATTATCTACAGTTACTTATCTACAGTTACAAATTGTAGATAACTGTAGATAAGTGTTACTAACTGATAATAACTGTAGATTTCCGAACCCTACTTTCTTTTCACTTAATTAAAATCATCTCACTTTTTTAAAACTCTCAGAAATGAATTTTTTTATGGACTAGAATAAAGAACTTTTAATATAAAAATAATTTATGTCTAAAAACTACAGACAATTGACTTTATATATAGCTTTTAGAAGATTAATTTTAATTTAAAAGTTTATTCAATTCAAAAAGGGTATTAATTAAATTTATATAAATAGTGAAAGATTCTCAATTTCATTTTTAAAATGAGAAGAATAATTTGATTCATCATGGCTTATTAAATTTGAATAAAGGAGTTCATCACATTTTGAGTCACTATCAAAATTGTTAAATCTATTGTGATTGGTTTCCAAAATATTACTTTCTTCGCTTTTCATCAAATTCATTTGCGCAAATAAGTTTTGAGAGAAAAAGTTTGATTGATCTTGTTTCTTTAATGGCGTTTCAATAAAGTTTTCGAATTTCACTAATGATGCGGAAGTGTTATTTAAAATCATTCTATTATTCTGCTCTGTTATGTTTGGATTTGCATGATTATCGTCTAGAAGATTGAAACCAGACAATTGATGCGTGATAACGTTAAGCTCATTATTGGAAAAATCTTCATTAACAGTTTTAATGGTAGATGATAAATTATCGTCAGAAATTCTTAAATTATTAAGGACTAAATTACAAACGGAGCTGTCTAAAATGTTGAGATTTGGATTGTTAATGAATTGACTCATGTTATTCGACAAATTTTGTTGGTTCTGCTCTGATTCAATGATATCCATTAATGTAAGTAGAGATTTAGTGCATGATTTTCCTTCAGATTTTGAACGATTACTGCCTATGACACCAACATCCTTTGTTGTATTTTGATTGTAAATATTCTCAATGTTACATGGTGAATCTTTTGATTCCATTTTACCAGCTGAATTATCCGAGAAGGATCTTCTTAAAGGAAATGACCAGATTTTACAATTTGGATCGCATAGACGGCAACTACATGATGAGTTGGTTGATGAAGACAAGGATGAGTTTGAAAGTGAAATTGGCGATGATGAAATCGATGAGGAAGCGTCATTTGATGTCAATAAATTTGAATTAAATATTGTGTTATTAAAATATACATTTGCATCACATTTTGTTGCCTTTAAATTTCTACTATTTTGACTATAGTTGTAATTGTTGTTTTCGTTAACACAGTCAACGTTTTTGTCGGAGAGATTTTGCATCGTTTCGTTTGTAGTCGAAGAGAAAGTGAAAGGAAATGTTGATGAGGCATTTTCTACTGTCTGTTGTAAATTATTCGTCGGTTTTCTATCTTTTTTTCTTCGCTTTCTCGGCTTTATAATGCGTGGCAAAAATGTTCCATTTCCATGATTAAGCGCAATATGCACTTCACCATTATCGCATGCTTTTTGTGTTATGAAATTTTCAATCTTATCAATCTGTGTATTTTCATCATTAAAAGGATTCTGTTCGATCTGACATCCTATAAGGGGCTTTGACACTGCGTGATTCACTTTTCTCACGCCTTTATTATAATTATTTCTTGGTTCATGAAATGAATTATTGCTTATACGTCTAAAAGGTGATGCATCTGCAAACTTTATCAATGGAAATCCAGTCCAATCGTTTGCATTTGAGTAGCTAATCGTTGTCTCTGATGAGTTTTGATGCAGTGGAAAATTGTTTGAGTAATTAAATGACAATGATGGTGAATGATGCGTTGCAGTCTGATAGTTTTCATATCTTTTCATGCATGATGAAGAGTTCATCATAACATACTTTTTGAGTAATGTTTCCGAAACTTAATTAGATACACTTGCGATATATATGTATGTATAATTAGATTGAATCCAGTTTTTCTTATTTCAGGATCATAATATTGTCACGAATTTATTTGAGCTTTGAACAGTTTGATTTTCTTTTCTTACTTCAAATTTGAATTGGACAAATTTGAGCAGATTCACAGGTTTTTATTAACTTTTAAGCAATTATTGTAACTATAATTATTTTCAAAGTTCGATATGCGGAACAATTAAATAATCACTATCGGAGATTTTTTTTTTCCTTTTCCAATATGCATTGAAAGTTTTCAATTTCTTTTTGCGGTAAATACACAACTTTTTTTTTTCTTCTTTCCGATGTTGTTTACATTTCGAGAGTTGGCGAACAACTGATTACTAAAACTCACTTTTACCAACCCAACAAACTCAAAATAAAGCATGAGAAAAAGAGAGTAAGAGAATTATCCATTGACTGATTGTGAATTAAAAACTCTCTTTTAATTTTTGAACCAAGTTCTGGCGGAGTTTGAGTGATTTCTAATTTCTATGCAGTTGAAAATATTTTGACACTTTTTTCTCTTTAACATTTTTTACACATAAAAGAATGGTTATAATTTTTTTGGGACACTTTTGAAGATATCGTGATCAGAAAATCAATAAATAGGTTGTAGAAGTCACTGTTTATTTTTTAAAAAGAGAGCAAGACTGTGATTGAAATCATTTAAAAACGGTATTAGAAACTTAATTAAAAATGTTTTTTGATTAGGGAATTTATTATTTTTGCAAAATAGAAATCAAACGTTTAATATTAAAAATCAATCATCTTTGATCATATTTTAAGGATGTTGTTTTTCAAATGTTTTTGAAGAGTTTTTTTTTAAACTCAAGTACTATCTATCATATATATATATATATATATATGAATTTAATTTTATCAAATAAATCAATTGAAATTTTGTGGTACTCACAGCTAAAATTGTCCAACATGTGCGTCAAGAGTTTGTTGGTGCCGTTCATGTCATTATAAATGGAAAGAATGTCTTTTGTTAATGGATTTCCATGCAGTCCTAAAACAACAAGATGAAATAATTTCCCGAGTTCATAAGGCAAACTACGGAGCATATTATGATTCAGATGTAGTTCTCTGGAAGAAAATTAAACATTCGTTTTAGTGACATCAAGAGCATATAATTTCAAATGTTGAAAAGTACCTTAATTGAATTAGTTCACCTAATTCAGCAGGCAAGCTCCTTAATTTGTTATTGGATACATCTAAGGTCCTCAAATTAGCAAGGAGTCCAATATCAGGTGGTAAACGTGTTAAGCAGTTATCATTCAGATATAATGCAGTAAGATGTTCGAAATGCCATAATTGAGGACTGATGTTTCGTACATTACCTATGAAAGAAATGTAACTAAAAACATTAGGATTTATGAAAATTACGCTCATTTTCAACTTACCATTTATTTCAACGCCCTGCCATGATGATTTTCTACCTGATGCAACATCTTCTGGTGACATGAAAGTTTGTTGCCTTCGATTGTTTGTCTCATACTTTTCCTTTCGAGACATCTTGTTGAAAACACTATCTAAATTTACATTTTCAGAGAGAAGACAGCAGAGAAAATGACACATTATAATCACTTGCTAGCTTCAGTTAAAAAATATGATTTTTGATGGTCTTTTTTTAGATAGATAATAATCAGAAAAGTAATTGGAACAAAAGAAACTTATTATTTATGTTAAAAAATAAGGTTTATGCAATATACATTTAAAGATGAGCATAAATGCAGGAGAAGAAACAAAAGGCTATGCACGTAGATGTAATATTGTAAGGAAACGGGAAAAATTCACAAACAAAAAAACAACAAATGATAACGAAAAAAAAGGAAAGATCTTATTATTGAGCTATAGGGCTTGTTAGATTGAAACTTAACTATTTTTTTCCTTCAGCATATCGGATGAAATACATAGATCGACGATTGTTTATGCGAGTTTGTTTGTTTGGTATATATCTCTTTGATTTTTTTTTTTTTTGATTATTATACAAATGTTTTTATGGCAAATGAAACAAAATGAAATGGATAAAATTTTAAAGAAATGTTAATGAATAAAGAAAGCACACACATTAAATGTTTAAAATTATGACAAGCTTAATAGCTAAAATAGTCACAGATTGCCTTTACCAATTTTTAATAATATTAAGCAAAAACAGATTAAGCTTAGCTTTATTAAGCATTCATGAGAGCTTAATTAGACATTATTGCTTGAAATTTCATTGATATTAAAAACACTTAATAATATAGTGAATTCAGAAATAAATTATGGCAAAAATTTAAGCTTAAAAAATGGATGCTCTTCGAAAAAAATTTTACCATCAATTTCTATTGCGAATTTTGTATTTTGGACATTAAATAAACGATAATGAGATTGTTAAGCACTTAAAACACACTTGAAAACTTAATTTATATATTATTTTGATTGATATAATCACTAATTTACAAATATTTTTCTTTTTAAGTTATTCCTTTACAAAAAAATTCCGTCTTGGGTGCACGCTCCAAAAAATATCACTCAAACTTTTCTCAATAAATACACAAATTTCGTTTATAATATTAACTTAACGGCATTCCTATATCAATCTATTTGATTTTCTTTAATAAATTAAACATTCAAAAACTTGTTAAAATCCCTTTTTCCTTTAATTTTCTTCAAATTTAATCTTATTAATTTTCATATGAACGAATTTTGAGCGTGTATTTTACAAGGGGAGGTATCATTTGCAAAACAAACCATTTTTTTACACACAAATGTTACCCCCTTGATGATTAGTAGTTTTTTAATGGGATTTTATCTCTACTTTATGAGAAACAGATTTAGTATTCGTTCTTTATCCACATGTCAAATTTTATTTTTGTAGATGCTTTCGTAAAAATGCGCCTATAATTATTTGATCTTTTAGGCATTTTATACGATATAATGAAAAGTGTGTGTATTTGAAGAAAGTAAACAAATAAATGCTTTAATTCTGAAAAATTAAAATTTAAAAATGCTACGGTTGGCAAGGTATTTTGGGCCATTAATAAGGCTTGAGAGACACTATTTGAGATGCTTTTCAACGGAACCAAGGGCTTATGAAAATGCAGAAAAGGATAAGAAGTTTAAGATTCTAGAATTGGAAATTGATGTAGGTAACATAATGTGTATTTAAACCAAAGGAATGAAAGAATTTTAATCAATCTTGTGCTAATTCTCATTTATAGATTATGAGACAAGAAGGAAGAAAGGTTCCTAGCAAATTATCCGAACCAGAATGGGACAGAATCTTGGAATTAGGCTCAGTATCGGCAAGAAGGAAATATTTAACATTTTTGTTTACATGTGAAATGAAAAATCTTAATAAGCAAAAGAAAAAAGAAGACTTAAAGGTTGAACGAGACGAGAGAATATACGAAAGACGAAAGAAAGCAGAAAGCAATGAGATAGTGTATGGTCTAGGATATAATTCATATTTCTTAAAGATTTATGAAACTACAATGAATCTATGGAATAATAATAAGCTTGTAAATTCTATGCTATTTGGACAAAAACTTGTTATAGATTGTTCATATGACGAGCATATGAATTTTAGAGAAGCTGATAATTGCGCCAAGCAATTGACGTATACTTTTGCTATGAATAGGCTTTCAGAACAACCTTTTGATCTTCATTACTGTAATTTCGATAGATCCTCAAAATCTGGGAAAAAAATGATGAACAGCATTCCAACGATGTTTAATCTGGATTTTCCAATAAATGTGCATGAAAAATCATACATCGATGTGTTTGATAAGAGCCGACTCGTTTATCTAACTCCGCATTGCAGAAATGAACTTGTCGAATATAATCATGATGACATCTATATAGTTGGTGCTATGGTAGATAAGGAAAAAAATGAGCCACATTCACTTGCTAAAGCTAAAAAGTATGATTTAAGAATGGCTAAACTTCCTTTAGACAAATACTTGGATTGGGGAAAAGGAGGAAAGTCACTGACAATCAATCAAATGCTTCAAATCTTATATGAAATGAAAGAAACAAATGATTGGAATCAAGCATTAAGGTTTGTACCAAGAAGGAAATTATTCAAAGAATTTCAGCAGTCACATCTAATAAAAGATGCAAGGAACCGATCAGTAACAGTACACAAAAGTTTCTTTGACGATGATGAAGAACTGAGAGAAAAAAAGAGTTCACAGAATAGCCAAAAGGAACGAAAGCATTTTCAAAACTATTTCGATTTGAAAACATGGGGGAATAAAAATAGTAAAAATAATAGTAATAGGTAACTTGTGTATGTTGACTTATGGAATATAAACAATTAATAAACCAAAATTATAGTTTAAACTTAACGGTTATTGTTGTATTCAAACATGCTGCTAGAAAAACTTTTTCACATTTTCAGCTTAGATCTTGCTGTTTATTTATTTCCTACATTTCCTTAAAATTAATTGTCATAACTTCAACACATGTTATTGCTTAATTTTTTATGTTTGCAATCATGGTAATTATTTGTGTTGCGGCTATTAGATTTGGTATTTTTTTTGACAGAAGGCAGTTGCTATAAAATGCAACAGCACTGACATTGTCAGCTGAGTCCAGTATTAGATTTATAAAAAAACTTGTAGAAGAAAAACTTTGTGAGATTTTGCACAAAAATTAATTAAAAGTTGTTAATTGTGATTTTAAAAGGATCAAAAGATTTCAATTAACATAAATTAAGTAAATATCCCATAAATATGCTCAAATAATTTCGGGGGATATAAGGGAGATGATTTTAAAAAAAAACTCGTAAAATTTTAAATGATCTTAAAGTACATACTTTTGGAAGGGTTTAACAGATTCATATAATACAGATTAAATCATATGAAGTAATTATTAATAAAATGCATTTTAAATTCTATGACATTAGACTTTAAAAATATCAAGAGTCAATTTTCGAATAATTCAATGATTCATTGCTGAGAGAATTTTTTATGTATAGCTTCTGACTAATGAGAAAGCTTCTGATTTTCTCTCAAATTTTAGTTCACGTTGAGAGCAAAGCGAGATTACACGCCTTTTGAACTAGTCAGTGTGATAAAAGGAAAAAAAATTAAAAGCTTTATTTCAACACTTTCCCTTAAATACTTTACTGGATTACTTAATTTAAATACATCAGGTATGAATTAATTAAATAATTTAAATATGTTGCTTGAGCAGTGAACTTTCTTAAAACGAGGATAAAAAAAATAAATTCAGAAAACTTACTGTCTAATGATGAGAGAAAAAAAATTAAGAACATTGATAAAAATAAGTTCAGTTCTGAAATAATACTTAAAGAAAAGATAATTAAAGTGATTTTGTGATGAAAAAACGACCAAAAAAGAAGCCTTTAAAATACGCATCAAATGAGGGACGAAGAAAATTTTTTGCCAAAAAAATATATGTGGATGCATTTTATGGGGGAAAATTTATTGAAAGTGTTGTATGAAGAATCACTGGCTCGTTGAATAATAATCGATCTAAATGATGACGTCCTTAAACAAAATAAATTAAATAATTTAAAACATCTTTCGGTTATCCATATATTTTAATACTGGTTGTGTGTGATAAAGACAAAACTAATTTCGTGAATCACAACATGGCATCACGCAAACTCCATAAACGAATAAAAGTCGTTTATATTCTCGGTCTCGCTTTTTGTGAAAGCGTGTATTGATTTTCCTTATGATTTTCAAGAAGAGTTTTTTATGTTATTCTTCACATTGCTAGCTTGTACACACATACAAACTAAGCTATTCTTTGCATTGAAAAAGCTTTCAAATATTTGCGTCCTTTATAACTTGGAAACTTCTTGATGAACATGCCGAATAACATTGTAGGAAAAGTGTTTCAAAAGTTGAAAGCACTAGAGTAATTGAGATGAATTTGTCTTCCCTATAAAAATCGGTAAATTGAGAGAGAATATTATGAGCACTTAATGCTTCATCAAGACTATTGATTGCAAAACAAACATTTTTAGAAAATGCCGCGTTTGCTTGGATACTTTCATGATTGCTTATATTTATGAAAATGAAGTCGTGCTTCCTCTGTCTTTCCTTACTGCCTGCTTTTTTTTTTTTTTGTAAATATAATTTTAATCTTTATTAATTGAGCTTTTTCAATCGTTTGTTCAAAAATACATTTTGCTTAAACAATTGCTCAATAGTATTTATTTGTTTAACGTTCTAATGATGACTTTATCATATACTGTTCCTAATCATTTATACGTATTAAGAAAATTAGCAGCAAGATGTGCAAATTGTTCAAGTTTTTTTTATATGATATATGTAAACGTTATAGGAAGAGATTTCCTTAAAATCGTAATCTCAAGATTGAGTTTCCCTTAGTTTTTGACCGAAGTGAATCATATCTTTCAATAGACTTTAAAAATTACTCTTGGACATTAATACAATAAAAAAATCTTCATAACACAAAAAATCAATCGTATTTCATTGTAAGCTTTATTCTGCATGTATTTTCCAAAACACAATAAAGCTTGGTTGTTTTCCAGTATTCCACGTGTTTATCTTATTTGACAATAAACCCTTGTTTAAGATCGATTCATCGACAGAAATGAAAGATTTGAAGAAGATACATATTAGTATTTGGTTTTAACTTTAGTGGAAGATTTCTATAGACTAGAATTTATATTAATATAAAAGCCATCTTTTATATCATATTTTAAATTCCAATTCATTAATAGAATGCCAGCACCAACTACAGAACCAGCACCTCCGCGAACAGAATTGCAAGAATTGCAATTAAAAGCAACAGAGAAGACCGATGAAGTAAGTTTATAAACAAAAAGGAGCTTTTTTTAAAAACAAAAATGAGTTTTTGCATTAGAATTTCCTTAACTTTGAGATATTAAAGTAATTTTTTTTTAATTTTCAGTCCCTTGAATCGACTCGCCGGATGTTGGCTCTTTGCGAAGAGGTAAGAAATGCTTAAACTTTTTTTTTACTCATTAATTCGATAATAGCAAATATTGACAGTATTACTTAGAATCTGATAGTATACATCAATTTTCATTTTAAAAAGAAATTAGAATTATACTATTGAAATATGTTTAAAAAATCAAGCTAATATAAAGAAAAAGATTGATTATTGAAGGTCAAAAACTTGATAAATGAAAGCTTGTATCATTTTTTTCTCGCAAAAGTGCAATTTTTTTATTTCTCATAAATTAATATTGATTAATGAAAAAAAAAAATAAGATAATTTTGAAATTGATGACTTATTAAATTGAATCGATTTCTACTTCTCG
Organism: Chironomus riparius; assembly: GCA_917627325.4. NCBI lineage: Eukaryota > Metazoa > Arthropoda > Insecta > Diptera > Chironomidae > Chironomus > Chironomus riparius. Next base: position 26,505,278 of record OU895879.1, on the reverse strand, counting down.
AAATTTTTTATTTAATTTTTTTAAACATACATAAGTTTCTTTTCCAAAGTCTATCTCATATTATCTTCTTTGATTTCTGAGCAATTAATCAATACGATAGAATCAATGCATTGCCAAGAATAAATTATAAAGTTATTGATGGTGTTTTAAATGTTACATAATAATTATAACAATGAAGATTCCGAAAAATCTTCATTCTTAACCGGAAAGTAAATGTTGCTGTGGACAGTGTAAAGATTAAGGTAGCAATTTATGAAATATCTCCTAGCATTTTTACCTTAAAAATATATAATTATATAAAACCTTTTGTTTAAATCTTTTATTTTAATCCTAATATTATATTATTTTATAACGTTATATTTCTGAAAATGAATAAACTGGTAAATATATTAAGTTTCTGAACTAGTAATTTCTGCTAGAGACCATGTTAAAAAATCGGGATGTTGTTAATATATAGCTGGAAAATATAATAAAAATATTTGTTAAACGTGAGATTACGTGATAATATTGTACGCTTCTTTTATCTTTCGCAAATCTTTCTCAATTTCATCTTCTTCTTTCCCTTTTCTTAAAAAAATGTTCTACTCCTCTTCTTCTTCTTTCCAATTTGATTGTTGATAAAAGAATTAAATGAAAACAATGATCTCTATTCCTTATTTTTCAACATACTAAACAGAACACATTTTTGCGAATGATTATATTTATAGGCGTTTAAATGGAAGCCTGTTGATGTTGCATGTTTAAAATGTCATAAAATTATTTATGATAATCATAAAGATAAAAAATCTCATGGGTTTTCAATTTCTTAAAAAAAAAATTATTGGCTAAACTTAATACATGAGAATGAAAATTCTGAATTGAAAACTTTCATGATGATGCAGTGTATTTTTCTTTATTTTTATATGTAGTTGAATGTTTTCATTTATCTATATACTAAGTGTCGTAATATGTCTTTTGGAAAATATACATAAGGAATACTATCCTATTGTTGTAGCAATCATAAACTTATTATCTGCACATTTAACTATCTAGGAAATGCGTTCTCCTTCTTGCAACATTTTATTTGTTCTTGCATTTATTATATCCTTTATGAGAACGAATCAATGTCTAAATGCAATTCATCTCCTCTTACTATAATAAGTTACTTCTTTTTCTTTGAAGAAAAAATAAATAAAAAACTCTTAAGAAAATTCTCTGTTATTTTGATTTTATATGAATTTAACGATTAAGAGCTCTCAAGAATCTCATCAGTCATGAAGTTTTATCCCTGAAATTATTGTTTTTAGAAAAATCTTTTCCGTCTTTTTAATGTTCATTTGAATCTAAAGCATGATTCGGTTTATGTTAAAAAAAAGAATTTAAACTAACATCGCAGGAAATCAGTTGATGCACACATGTCAAAAAACAACAATTTATTATGTCTATGTTATGAATGGATAAATTTTGACTGAGACTAAATTCAAGGCTCCCGCAGATTATAATCTTTTAAAAACGAAAATTATAATCTTTGTATGAAAGATTATTTAAGATTATAATCTGCGGGATCCTTGACTAAGCCTGAGTGTTATCATCATTTTTAAGAGGACTTAAGAGATGCTTATTATATCAAGAAGGGACCATTAGCTACAAAAAAGAACTCTCAAAGTAAACATGAAAGACAAAGTTTAGTTCCTTAATATCTATGTGTTTTTCCTTGAGTAGTCATGTATTGATACTGTTTTAATTATATTCTTTTGTTGCGTATTCGTTTGCTTGATCTCTGTAATCTTCATTCTTCTTTACAAATGTCTTAAAAATCCTATGATAAAACAGTATCAAATACACAGTAAACAATAATTGTATTTTACAGTTTTATACAAAAATATGACGAGAACTACAAGTTGTTTTATGTTTCTCCAGATAATATTTTACATTTTACAATTTTATTAACTTATTTTTCTTTAAATTATGTTACTGATATTTATTATGTTATTAAAAAAATATAATAATGACATGAAGATGCTACAGATACAAACACTGATCCACTGCATTTTAATTGTTTCTAATATTTTACTAAATAATTATACAGATACATGAAGATATTGCTTTAAGTAAATAATAAAATTACGATCTACAAATTGAGCGGAAAACGGATTTATTTTGCATAGTGATAAACATCGAAGAGAGAAAATTGTTAAATAATTTTATAGCAAACAGAAATGGGAAATTGCTTACAAAATATTGATTAATAGCTTCAATATTATACTTTTATGTTATTCATCATGCATTAGAACTATACAAACAAAAATATCCATCAATACATATAAGAACTTAAGAGTATAACTAATCAACATCATAGTTTTGATTTTATTTTTAATCATACCTAATATTATATGAACATCAAAATCAATGGATATTCTTTATACTGTTCAGAGAATATATAAACACTTTAGTTTTCATTATTCTTTTATCAAATAAGATTTTTTTTTAAAATTTCTTGCTTCAATAAACTCACACACAAAAAATTTGTTATGAAATATGCCTACGACAGAGCAAAGAAGCCGGTATTCGAACTTTGGTAGCACTCGATGATCAGGGAGGTGAGTGGAAAATGACATTTTTCTTTTCCAAATAAGAAAAAAAAGTATCCGTTATTGTTTCAAAAGTTGACAATTTTTTAATTATTTTATATTTTATGGTTTGAATTATTGCTGATACGTTTTTCCTTTTTTCCTTTCTTATATTCATTTCCTATGAGTTTACAAATGATTATTTACAAAAGTATATATAAATATATTATATTTCGATTCACTTAAACATTATCCAGATACATTTGTTTTGAAATTATTATGTTCTTAATTTCTCTCTTGATGTTTTGAGTATTCTGAGATTAAATTTGCGCATTTTAAAAGTCAAAAAAGTCATACACCATTTAGGTATAATTTATTTAGAATTAAAAATTGATTTGATAGTTTTCGATTTAATTACTGTACATCATTAAAATATTTAAAGCGTACTGATCTAATGTTTTGAGTAAAAAATCATTCATTAACATCACTATGTAGCTGGCAGTAAAAAAAATTCAATTTAATAATTAGGTATATCTATATATTTTATAAGCAATCAAATCATGTATCAAACAAATATTTAAAAAAAGAATTATTTTTATGTAGTTTAATTTTATTTCTCCTTGTTTACATCAAGTCATTTCATACATACATAACAGTGAGAAATAATGAATTTTGATAAATACGAAAGATCACATTAGACTCAAATAGAAAAATAAACTTTGCATTCGCTTTAATTACCATTAAATCGCTCTAGCAGATAAACCTTTCAAATTTTTTTCTTATCTTCAGTACCTTAATATTAAACTTTTGTATGAGTAGAGAATTTCAACCAGATTCCAAAATGAATTGCATTTTGTGTTGAACTTCATTAATTTTTTTAAATCCATTTTGCAATAGCTTTATATTAGATTTTTTTAACCTTTTCGTAATTCTTAAGATCGAATTAAAGTATAATTTGAATAGAGAGTAAATAAAATTCACGTTATTAATTTGAGAAATGATTTTGCAAAAGCACTTTTTTTATAATAACTATAGTAAATTTGTTTTAGCTCTTTTTATGATTTCCAGCATAATTGTAAAAAATATTTTTCTTTTTCACATTTACCAACAAGATTGTTAAAATTTTCAAGCATTATTTTTATTTTTAACAATGATCTTTTAATATTGAATGCAGAGCTTCTTCTTAAAACAATTTAACCTAAAATTTAAAATCAATTTCTCTATATGATTGAAGGGTCGCTTCTCACATATTTCATAAGAATTTTACAATATTTAAATTTTTAAAAAATCTTGGACTTTCTCTACCTTCCATGTACCTTCCATTTTATGATCAAATAAAATTAAATAATAAAAGTATAATATAATGTCTAGGAGATTTAAAGCTTAATTTTTTCGAGTTATTTTAAACTTCTTGGAAGCAGCTCTGCAATTCGAAATGTTTTAACATTCTTTTTTATTTTATCTATAAGTATTTGTTTATATCTGTCATTCTACCTATTTAAATTTTTAATTTTTGGTGAGCATACGTTGAAAACTTAAAACAAAAACTTTTCGTGAAACAATATAAAAAAAATATTATGAATAATTTGGATAAAGCGTGATAGAAAACTTGAAAACCTAATGCATAAATTGGGAAAAAACAAAAAAAAATCGTTATTTTTCAATTAATTTCCATTCTATACGAATATATTTTATCATATGTATATGTTAAATTTAGATGAATTAAAATAAATTAAATGAAATCTTAATTAAAAATTCTATTGCTTGCAATGAATATCTATTGTATTTGGCAAAGACTTGCATTAAAGGAGGATAATAAATAATTTTATTTTAAATAAATAACTTGAAATCTTAATTGAAGAACTTAATTTTCTTTTTTAAGATTTATTTTATTTTCTCACTTTAAAATAAAAACCTCAAACTACCTGAAATAGAAGCAGAATAGTTTATTACTGATTTTTCCTTTTTTAAGAAAAGGATAAATTCAAATTTTTCTTTTGTCTTGATTTGATCTAAATCCATATTAAATAGTATTATAATGAAATTTTAGAGTGATGATGTGGGTACAAAAACGCTTGGTACTATACACGCACAAGGCGGTAAGGGCTTTTACCAGTTTTTAAATGGTTTTGTGTTTTATTTTAAATTAACATCTACTAAAAAATAATAATTACAAGTTTTTGAATAAAACATTTCAAAAAAATAAAACACTAAGGAAACAGCAACATTTTTAAAATAAGAGCTTATTTTCTTTACGTAATAACAAATAGCTTTTTTTATAAAGTTTGATAGTAACAAGTTTTACGTAAGATTTGCGCAATAAATGTCTGATTATTATTGATTTCACGTTATTGATGATGAAAAAGCTAAGATGGTAGTGAATGGTAATTTATAAATAAAGAATAAACGTGGTAAAAAGAACATTAGCTGTTTTATAAGACAATAAGATAAGATTAGCATACAAAAAAGATTCAAGTATTGTAACTGAACAAAAATTTTGTATGATAATGTTTTTGTTTAGAGCACAGAAGTGGGGATGCGTACCATCGTTATGCTGGATGAACAAGGAGGTAAGAATAAAGAAATGCCAAAAAGATGAAAAACAACAAAAAATTAAATGAATCTACAAATTTACACATAAAAATATGAAAATCTATAAATTTATTAGATATTGTAAAATATGCAGTTTAGCTCTTCTTCCTTTACCATATTAAATTTAATGTTTTCATACCAATATAAAAATTCGGTCATAAATATAAAATGGGCTGAGGTTTTAAAAACTTTTTGTGCTGTAAATGTTTTTTAATGTATGAAATGTGTATTAATTCATTAAGCGGGGAATTTTCGATTTAAACTACTGAGAAAATATTATGCATTACTTATAAATCTATTAAAGTAATCCTCAAAATTTTAAATCGAGAATTGCCTAAAATACAAAACTTGTAAATTTATCTAAATTCACGAGATTACCAAAACCACTCACAAACCATCACAAAAATACTTTTTAATTTTCAAAGAAATTAATTTAAAGATATTAAAGCTTGAATACAAAATAAGCTTTTAAAAAATAATAAAGAGTTTTTAAAAATCTTTGAAAGACATTCAAAGAAAAAATGTCATTAATTTTTTTATTACGAACTTTAAAGCTAACACCAGAAGATCAGTTTTGAGCTTTGGTTTAAACACAAAATTACTATCCAAGTGTAGATAAAAAAAAATAAGAAGGAAATTTCAACTAGTTAAGGTTCATTCATAAATGACTTTTCAATTGAAATGTTGTCGCGAAACTCTTAATTTAGAAAAAGTGTGAAAATATTTTGCCAAAAACATCCTTAAACCATACACAATGTTTTTTTAAAAACATGTCCTTTTTGAAAAATTAAAATTTGTTCACGAAAAACTGGTTTGTCGCGTAGCATAATTTGAACACCTATTCGAAAAGCCATTTTTGAATGATTCCTCCATAGTAAAGTTTAAAATAAACATGATAAATTTATAAAGGAAACAATTAAAACAACAAAAAATATCACCTTTGCTATATTGATAAATTAAAAGTAACATACACTTACCTACAGGATATACATAATTTTTAAACATCAAGATGAATATAAAATTCTACAATATTCCTAAATTGATCATAACAGAAGCAAATCATATAAAATTGTATGACACTTAATAAACCAAATAAACAGAATGTAATACTTAATGAGTCAATGGAGTAATCGCTAAAGTAAAGCTTTAAATCAATTTTATAAAACAATTTTAATCAACTTATTAGTATTGATTGCTTTTTTAATTCATTTTTTCTGTTTAATTTTATTTTGGTTAAAAAGCTTGAATGAAAACAGATTTTTTTCATTATTACATTTTTAGAATAAGAATGTTGGATCAGAAAAGAATCAATGCGGCATGTGGAATGCTAAACAATTTGCTTAAATTTTCGCATTAAAAGTTATTAATATAAATTTAACATTAAACAATCTACAAAACAACAAAGTTCTTTTACGAAGTATCAAGGCTCTCGCAGATTATAATCGTTTAAAAACGAAGATTACAACCATTGTATGGGATTATTTAAAGATTATAATCTGCAAGAGCCTCGTGAAATATATAAATGTAACTTTATAATTTAAAGTTTCGTGAATTTAATTCACCAAACGGTTGAAAATATAAATTTATTAAATTATAACGGTGAACGTTGTCATAATTGAGGATGTTTACAAGATTCTTATGATCATAAATCAAAAGTACATATTAAATCAAATGCAATTGGTGTTGAAAATTTCATTTAGTAAACGCTTGTGATGGATATAAAACTATTCAATGATCATGTTATAGTGATCGTAATAATTATTATTTTTAAATCAATTTGTTCCTTGATTTTAAAATATTTTTCATGAGACTTTTGATTCTTACTTAAATTTAATTATAATACATTGATTTAAAAAACTTTGCGACTCATTATCATGATTCTTTACATAAGATCATGGAACAAATTTCACACTTCAATCATAAGTTTCAGCAAACAAATTTGAATTGAAAACACTTTTTATTGATAATGTAGTGGTGTGTTAGTTCATTAATCTCCCTTTAATAATAATTTAAAGTAATTTTAGAATTATAAATTTCATTAATCTTAAATAATAAATGGTTTTCATGGTTTTTATTTGAATTAACATTTTTTGGTATAATTTTTGTGCTTTTAATTTGTTTGTTTTTACTGGGTATAATTTAAAATTTTGCTTGATTCAATAGCTATATTTAAATCATATGTCCTTAAAATTAATTTAATGAATTTCATTGAATATCATAGAGCAATTGGATCGTATTGAGGAGGGTATGGATCAAATTAATGCTGACATGCGAGAGGCTGAAAAGAATTTAAGTGGAATGGAAAAATGTTGCGGCATTTGTGTTCTACCATGTAATAAGTAAGTTTATTTTTATTTTTTATTAATAAATGTTTAATAAAAATGTAATGTTTATAGGAGTGCATCATTTAAAGAAGATGATGGAACATGGAAAGGAAATGATGACGGAAAAGTTGTTAATAACCAGCCACAGCGCGTATGTGACGATAGAAATGGTCTTGGACCACAAGGAGGATACATCGGAAGGTTTGTAGAAAAATTACTTTTAAATCATCATATAATTGTCATTGTATCAAATCTTTGTTTTCATGCATTTGAAGAATAACAAATGATGCTCGTGAAGAGGAAATGGAAGATAATATGGGACAAGTAAACACAATGATTGGTAATTTAAGAAATATGGCTCTTGATATGGGATCAGAACTTGAGAATCAAAACCGTCAAATTGATAGAATCAATCGTAAGGTAAGTGATCAATCAATCTTGATACAAGTGTGCCTGTTGCTTAAAAAATTAAACTAACAATCAATTTACATTGTAAATATAATATTATCAATATATTTTGTGTTCTATCTTTCTCTTTACTAACATTGCCTATATCGAATCTACTTCATGCTTCCTTTCAATGGTGTAGGGTGAATCTAATGAGACGAGGATAGCAGTGGCTAATGAAAGGGCACACGATTTACTTAAATAAGCTTGTCAAAAGTTTAACTTGAATTTGCAATTCTTCTTTCTGACAGAGAAAAGAGTCATTAAAGAAATTATCAACTTTACACTCTTTGCTAAATACATTATCTATCTATATTAACTCAAAACAGAAAATGATTGATAAAAAATATTTATTAATTACAAGAAACAAGTAGTGATTTATGCAAAAAAAATCTCTTTAAAATTATAATGCCAATATATCTCCTAATCTCCCACACTTTCGAAATGAACTAAAAATTAATAAATTAATAAAGACAATTACATTTAAAATTCATCATCATTAATTTTCTGGCATCAGAATAAATAGAAATATAATTTATAGAAGCTTTAAAACTCCACTGCTTTTATTTTTCTAGCAATCAGCTACAAGTATGTCAATCTTTAGTATACACTAGTGTAACTCTAATCATAACACTGTATGTCCTGATTGCTAGATATGCTTTTGAATCAAAGGGTGCGGAACTGATAAATCACGTTTTGATCAGATTCACTCCCTTATTTGATTCAAAGCAAGAATATTGCTTACCCACCGAAAGAACGAATAAAGTATATTTTTTTAAATTTTGGTTTTTAAAACCTTTCATTTAAAAATATTCGAAAATCATTTTTTTAAAATAACAATCCAACATTCCTTCTTTCAATGTATTTGAAAAAAAAACTACTGCATTCATTTTTATTGTACATGTTTAAACAATGCTTCCTTTTAATATTTGCATTAATTTTGTGTTTAAGCATCTCATGACGAAAAAAAATTATGATTTTTTATAACCTCACTTATTTTAATTTTGCTATTTTTATGTAATATAGGGTGAAGATAATAATATTCGATTAGATGATGCAAGCAAACGTGCTGGACAATTATTGAGTAAATAAAAGCAGATATACCACGTTAAATTGCTTTTGACTTCAATTCATAAGAAATACTTATAAATTTTTTGATTACCTATATGATAAAATAAGCTTCCTGGCTAAATCAATCTATTCCACGAAAGCAACGAAAATATAAAATAGTAATTCTCGACATATTTTTAAGCCTTGATTTTGGAATCATTTTATATTATTATTTTTATTATTATCATTTTTTAATTTTATAATTTTGGCGCATTGAATGTAAACATTTAATAAGATGACATTTTACTCAATTAACACTAAACATAAAAAAATATTTTTCTAAGTTTCATTACTTTGTTCAAAACACATTAAAGTTTTAATCAATTTGAAATTATGAAAAGATAAATTAATGATAGAAATAAGTATCGAAGAAAATTTCCTAATGCTTGAAAGATATAAAAAAAAGTGAATTTGGTTTAGGATCGATTCAATATCCGACAAAGAGATTTGATTTTTTTTAAAAAAAAAGCATAGAAATGAAAATATAAGAAAACGAAACTCAAACTTTAATTGCTAAAAAAATTAAATTATACATTTAAAAAAAATGTTAATTTTTTGCTAATTGTTATTATATATACATTGAAATTATGTAGATTTAATCGAGCCGGTTTAGTAAAAAAGAAGGACACACCATAAAAATAATAATAGACAAAAGTTTTTGAATTATCTTCTTTAAAACGTGTGATGTACAGCTGTTTTAAAAAAACAGATGATAAACAAATTATTAAAGCCGTTTTTAAATAGCTTATTTTAACACTTTTCAATCCGTAAGCTCTTGTCCACGAGAGCTTTTTCATATCAATGCATGTTTATTACATATTTGAATTGAGATTTAAACATTTTATGTAGTTATTTAAATATCTTAGCACTTCACAAGTATTTACCTTTTTTGATTTAGAGAAATAGACAGAACATAATGATGTGGATAAATTACATTTAACTACACAAAAAAAAAATACTTTTTTAAAATGCATTATTAGCAATAAGGAAAAGTTTATTCAATGAATTTGGAGAATAAATAATAGCATGTGATATAATCGTAATTTTTTACTTTTGAGATAATTTTCGTGAAATTTCATTACGAAAGAGTTTCTTTGTTCTTCTAATATTCATTGGTCTTTTCGAAACAATTCAATTGTGGGCTCTAAACTGAAAGAATTATTTTAAAAAATTTCAGATTGAAAATATTTAAAATTTTATTTCAAATGCAAAATATTTTTTTATTTCGATATTTGGATGTTGCTACAGAACTCTATATTTTTTTGAAGTTTGTGTTCTTCCTTGATATTTTTTATTTCAAAAGATGCACAAATGTCATCTAATTTCTTATTGTGTTAAGAAATCTTTGAAAATATAAACATTACCGTTTTAAAGTCCGAAAAAATTAAAAGCGAACAAAGTTAAATAGAAGTGATGTGAAGCTTTCATAATGTTATAGTTGAAAATGCAAAAAAAAATGGTTGAGGAAAGCTTTTTCGCATGAAGCTGATAATGATAAATTGTTAAGTTTTTTATTCTTCATCTTTATGTAGTGCGACAAATGTATTGAAGTAAATAAAAAAAAATGCAATATAAGATTTAACTTGAAAATGCAAGAATTAAAAAATTTTGAAAAATTTAAAATGTAAAAGCTATCTAATCTTCTCTTATTGTATTTTTGGTGCAAAAAGAACAGTTCTATGTGTGAATAGTCATTTACTACATACTTGATGAATTACTACTATTATTCTAGTACTGTGCAAATGAATAATCAAGATTTAATAATATAAAATGAAATTAAATTATGCTCGATTTAAAACTTAATTTTTAATACATACTTAATTATAAAAATACTAAATACAACAAATTAAACTATTTTTGCTCCATTTAGTATTTTTCGCTGATTCTTTTTATTTAATGTCTTTAATAATTGTATATAAACAAACTACAAACATATTTCAATTCATAACTTGTAAGATTCATCAAAATTTGACAGTTTTGTTCAGTTATCATCAATAATTAATATATTTTATGCAAAATTATAAAAAAATATATAATAAAATAAAAAAAGTATCAAAAAAAAAATTCAATTGATTTTATTTTTAGACTTATTTTTCAGCTGTTCAGTTGTCAGCATGATGATTTACATATTTTTGGTGGTATGAATTGTTATAAAAAGGAAAATTTAAAAAAAACTCTTTAATTTTCTTAAATCATTTATTTTGAGGAATTAAAAAGTGAATCATTATTATTTTAAAATACCACGATTTTTCAAGTTGAAAACTTAATTTAAAAAAAATTAATAAAGCGAGTAAGGCCAAAATTTCTAATAACACTTATGATGATGGAGTTGAATGAAATTGAACCAAAATAATTTGATATGATACAATTCCAGTGGTAATGCTTGCTAATAACGCCAAATTAATATTATAGAACCCATACGCTGTAAACATAATGGGCTGCTGACACAACTGCATATAAAATTTATGAATAAATTCTCTAGATTCCTCTTTTAAACCTTCATAGTTTTCACATTCTATTTTGCTAAGAGCTGTCGCGAGTTTCGACATCTAAGAAAAATAATTTTATAGAATTTTCATTATAAATTCGACAGTAAGTCTTACTATTTTCTGAGTATTTTGACAAGCAATCACGATAATACACAAAACTGTTTGTCCAAGAACAAGAAAATAAACTGTTTCTGTAATGTAAGTAAATAGTCATGGGTATAAAGTAAACCAATTTAAAGTGAACTTACCTGGAATTTTTTTCTGTTCTTTTCCATCAACTAAAAGTACGAAAATCACATATCCTGATGAAGTTATTGAAATAACGAGAACAATGAGTAAATTTAAAATTGTTAATCCCATGCTATCATTTACTAAGCTTGCATTTTCGTATAACATGTTGTAAACTTTTTTTGCATTTATTAATTTTCTAGACACAATACTAGGAGAATATAGCTTTTTTGGTGACATTACACTGTCATCGCAATCAGCACCGATCTTGAATGGTTGTGACTTAAAAATATTAACAATTATTTTCTTCAATGACTCTAACTGATAGTTAACGATGACAACATAAAATGTGAATTTGTAAATTGTTGTCAATAAAAAAATTACAGGAAATATAGCAACTGCTAACAAATAGGTTCTATCACTCTCAGACTGGACAAATAATACAGAGTGTATTAGACAGAAAAAAGAAATTATTCCAACTAGAATAAATTTTGAAACTCTGCAAACTTTTTTGAAATCAATAAACATCTTGAATTCCACAAACATTACTTCCAAGATCAATTCGACATTTTTATAAAACTGCTTTATTTTCTTTGTAGCAAAAAAGGATTGAGTAGTACTTGTGATTATGACAAAAATCATTCCGAACTTCATTGAATTCTGTACAGCATAGGTTGTGATTTTTTGATCTAAGAATTGTTTCAACATTTCTTCATAATCTAATAATATATATAAAGCAGCAAAACATAGAATAAGCGATAAAATAATAATAAAATACACTCCTCGAATTAATGAAGGGCGTCCAGAAGATTCATCGTCACCAAATGCTTCGAGAGAAAAATATTGAAGGCCCATAAACTCAAACAAAAATCCAAAATTTCTTAACGTTCCCACAAATTTGCTATACTTTGTTTTGCTCATTTTTAACGAAAGTTTTTGATCTTATGCTTACAAATGATCGACTAGAAATGAAAAATAAAAATAGTTTTTGTGACAGTTTTTTTGAAATTAAAAAACAGTATGAATGAGCACTTTTAGAGTGTGGTTGTAATTTCTTTCAATTAATTAATATTTCCATCGTGAACCTAATTTGAATAATGCATTGCACTATTCATACATGCTCCTTGAATATGCAAAAACACTTCACATGATTAATACGAAGTAAAAAATTTGAAAAAGCTTTTTCTGGTTCTTGTCTTCACTCCATTTGTTAGCAAATTTCATTAATTATGAATGTTAATGCATCGTTACATGGGCTCCAGTGTATTTTTATGACACGTGTTTTGTTTTAAAAATGTATAAAAAAAATTATTTTTTCAGTAAAAACAATACGGATAAAGCTATTTTTATCCATACACACACTTTAGAATATAATTGAAAATTTATTGAATAAAATATAAATTTTTTGTATAGATCCGTTCACAATCTCGTTAGAAATTTTGTTTCCTTTGTTTGAGCTGTTATAAAATTTGAGACCCCCCTCCCCCTAAAAAGTGAACATAATTAATAAACTGGGCCATTTCACATTTAAGTTAAATCTTATTTTTAAAACATTTTTGTAATAAAATACAGACATTTAATCCTTAAGCAGTGTTGCAAATGTAGATGTCTACACTAGATGAAGAATGTAGATTCTTCAATAGTTTTTGTCTAGCTAAGAAACTTTCTTCTTAAAGATCGATTCTATATGAAGATAGAAAATCTAATCTACACAAAGATTATTTCTACATAAAGATTCGATGTAGATGTCTACAATTCTACATTTTTTCCAGGTCTACATCAGAGAAGAATGTAGAATTGTAGACATCTACATCGAATCTTTATGTAGACAGATTCTTTATGTAGAAATAATCTTTGTGTAGATTAGATTTTCTATCTTCATGTAGAATCGATCTTTATGAAGAAATTTCTGCCTCAGAATTTATCTGATCTAGACAAATGGCCAGAATGCAACACTGTCCTTAAGCTTTAAAACCTTTTCACCTGAATAAATATCTATTTTAAGCGAGACAACATAAAAAGACCTTGTTCAAAATAAAACTCATTTTAAATTGGAACATTTTTGATATTTCATAGAGACGCAATAGCTTAATATTTTTAAAATCAAAATGTATTAGTTTATGCATTTGAAAAATTTAAGAAATTAAAAATTTTGGATTTAAATTGGTCAAATGTCATATAAGAGAGAAATTTTTGAGGCTCTTTAAATGTCTTCTTCAGATCATTTTCTATATTCTCTGCTCAATTTATCACGTTCACTTCTCTCACTATCGTTTAATTATTTATATATAAAGGTTTCCAATTTATACAGTATGAACAATACCAGTTGTTAAAAATTAGTTTAAATTAAGGCTTTGAAGCGTTGATATTAAATTCTCGGAAGCTCGATTTTATCATTTTAACAAAAATAAAAAAAAAATAAAATAAAATTTAAAAGAAAATGATTGAATAAAACTTTGAAGTCAAAATAAGGTGCGTTAAGAATTTTAAAGTTTTTTTTTTAATTTTATGTAGCCTGATGAAAATAAGGTGCGGTAATAAATTTAAAAAAAAAACTTTTGGAGGCAAAAAAAGTCATAATACAGAATTAAGTTAATAATTCTTACATAGTCTACATCTCTTTCTAAACTCTTATGCAAGGCACTTAAAATTATGAAATTTAGCTAGACACGAAATTTAAAATCGTGACTACAATGCATTTGTGCAAGCAAATACAAAAATTGAATTTTCATTATACTGTCTCAAAGTAATTAATATGCCGCAAATTACTAATAGTAAGTTTTTAAGAACTTATATAAAGGCATGAAAAATTTCATTTAACTTTTCAAAATGAAACAGAACATTACTGTCCAAATTAATTTTCAAATGATTTTATTTAAATGTCCAACAAGTGAGTTAAAAAAGCAAAACATAAATTTGTTAAAAAATAATAATATTTCGTTGGCAAGTTTAATCATTTAACGCAATTTAATCAATCAATACACTGTAAAATGCAGATACATACAATAAGAATTTTAGTTCTTACGTGTCCTTTTTCGCTTGTCGTAAATGTGTTCGATTAAAGTATTTGTTGTTGCTTAAAAAAGTTCTAAGATTCACTTTTCTTATAAAGTATTAACACATGTGAAAAATACAATGAGTTCACTTATTGTTTCACATAATTTGTTATATTCTGAATCAGTAAAATCAGATTTAAACGAATAAAAAAAGTGTTTTCAAAGGAAACTTTTTTGACCAAATTAAAGTTGAACATTTGGAAAAATCTTCAAGAGCTATTAAGGTTTGTGCTATCAAATTTTAAATATTAAATTCTTAAGCAAAATTCTGTTTTTATTTTAAATTTGCAAAAAGATAAAGATCTGTACTGCAAATCTTCTTTCTCATATTCTAATTCTGTAATGAAATTCGGTGTTCGTTTACTCATTTCTTCAAATTAGTCACACACAAAGTTTTTAATATTATCTCTTGTATCACATTTTTGTTGATGATCATGTTTCGTTTTGTTTATAGATGAAGAGTTTTATATTTTAAGTGCTCTACAGTATAAAATTAAATGATAAAAAAACAGCTTAGTTTTTATTTTTTGCGCAAATAAAAAGGACTTTTTTTCGGGAATTAAAATTCATAATATCATATCATAAATGTTTATGACTTTTTTTAAAAGATTCAATATTTTTGTTGAAAAATAAAAAAAAAGTTAATCTATTTGTGCCATCCGTGAGTTAAATGCGCTAATGACATTTTATATTAAATGTCAGTTTTTTATTTCTTTTTTCAATTATATTCGATACACACACATCATTTTTCAAGCATGTGTAGTAGAAGTGAGAATTCCTCTTCATAGTGTTTACAATATTAACGTGGCTTTTAGCCTATGGCTCGACTCCCTTTATTGCATACTCTAACCATTTTATATAGCGTGGGAATCACTGTGAATCATTCACATATGATTTTTAATGGGTAAAATAATGTCCTTTCATTTGTTAGTAGTATGTAAAACTTCAGTAAAAGTGGACATACATAAGAAAAAAAAGTTATGAGAGCAAAAGTTATCGGACTTATCATTATAATAATCAGATAAGTAAGATATGTTTTATTGTTTTAATTTAATTGAATAGAGTAATTAATGTTTCTAAAAATACAACAAATCACAAAATCTCATTAATAACTACATTCCAATACCGACTGTCAAGCAAATCCTTGTTGGTGTTTTCTTAAAACACATTTTTTATTTTTTCTTAGAAGCTCATTTCAATATGTATTTCAAAGAATGAAAAAATATTATGACTTTTAATAAAAATATAAACAGCCTGTGGCATTCCTATTCTCATTTTGTTTAAGTTTATTAATATGATTTTTAAGTTCTTCATCATTAAGAAAAGCAATCATATTTTAAAGAAATAAGAATATTATTTTAAACTTTTGTAGCTTTTGTAGCTTTAACATTTTTTAAAGCATCTGTAAAATTTTGTGTAGAGCAGCTCAGTACACATTGAATTATAACTCATAAATGAGGACTAAAGTTGATTGTGAACTGCCTTTTATACAATTTGCCTTTGTCACATTCGTAAGTCGCAATCACAATCGTATTATAAATTAATCTGGATGTTATTCGCTTTTATTGTGTCAGAATGGGAGACAAATGAATCGACAAAAATTGATAACGATAAGCCTTGAGTTGGCTAATATTAATCAGTAGATTTAATTATTTTTAAAATCATAAAAAAAATTGACACGTTTTAAGATTTCAACTTTTTTGAAAAAAAAATGACTTTCCACTTTGATACAAAAATGCTCTCACTATCAATGCATTATGCCTATCATATTTTTTTAAGAAGGATGTATGTTTTGAAATCCCTGGGTACTTACCTTTCCATCATTTCTATTAAATTATTTATTGCTTTTATCGCTTTAAATAAATAAACTTCAATTTATCTAATCTACACGATAATTTTGTCAAGCAACTTTTAAATTTATAATATGAAAATTCATCTGACTGTACTTTTGACTTAATATTAATTTACTTTAAAATATATTCAAGACTTTTTATTTTGCAATTAAAATTAAAGCTTTTTTTTGGAAATATAAGGACATATTGTTAAAAAAAATTTTTAAGGTACATCCTGCATAATCAGATATAACTCTTTAAGTCATGAAAAAATATTGATGACTATTTAATTAAAAAAATGCGTTAAAGCAGCACAAATTAGATCAAAGCTGCTTACTTGCTCGTTTTCATACATACGAAAAAATTTCTATGGATTACTAGCCTTATCACTCTGCACTTACAGAGAGTACTTGAGATCTTTAGAGGGAGTATTAAAGAGTGTGACTGAGTGCGGGCGCGTTCAGTATAGAAGAGAAATTCATTTGTGTCGTATAGAGACTTGAGTATTGTTTTACATAAATTCATTTAAATACAATCATATTTTATTTATTTTAAATTGAGTCAGAAATTTTATCATTCAAAATTAATTTTTGTTTCTCATTTACGAGTCATTTTAGTTTAAAAAAAATTCGCAACAGACAAAAAAAAAAGATTCGAGAAAAAGATGAAAATAAAAATTGTGTTATATTGTGTGGTTTTTTTGTTATCACTTAACAATTATGCAAACATTTTAAATGAAATTCAATACACTGTCATAATCTAAAAGTCTCATGGATGAACTCGAAAATAGATCAAAAGTGAATAGATTTAGAAAATTCATCAAGAAAAGTGAAATCTGTCTTATATTAAAATATTTATATTTGATTGTATAATCGCGATAATAAATTTACTATGAGAATTATATTTTACGGAAAACGAAATTTTTGATTGATAAGCCAAAGAGAGGAAAAACGGATGATAACGCAATCTTATCAGTCTTAAAATAACAGAAGAGAGAAGAAGCTTTTAATGTGTTAGTGAACATATGTCGATTAACGTCTATTCAGAAAAAAAATATTCATCGTTCTGATGACGATCTAGTGCTATTTTCTGATATTTGTTTATATCGCTAAATGTGAAAAATATAAGAGTACAATAATATAAACTATACGAATGAGATTTTTGATTGAAATTGAAAAAGAGAAAGAATACAAAAATGAGTGACGAAAAAGTTGAAGAGATATGTGAATCACTAAATAATGTGATTAATACCTCAACAATAATAACAACTTCAACGGTCAATAAAAATTTTTCTACTTCAGTACAATCAACTAGTGAAATGTCATGTAGTGTTGTATCAAAGGATACTTTACTCAAAACCTTATTATCTACCTCCATAGCTTTATCATCTTCAGTAATTGCACCACTGTCAACAGGAATATCAACAACAGTTCCTTTAGAAAGTATGATAACAAAAGAAGTAAATGATACTCAACTTAATCTAAAGAAAATTTTATATGAGCCTGAAAACGAATCACTCAAAGACAAAGATCAGGAATCGTCTGTGCAGAGTGTTTCCCAAAAGAACTTTGCGGATACACAAATGATAGATGATGACGATCGCCTTGTGATAGACATATCTGATGAAGAAATTGAAGGTCAAAAGAAAAAGAAAAAAAATAAGGCAAAATCTATGCCAATATTAGATTTTGGGATCGAAGGAAATAAATACACAAGTAAGTGAATATAAAGTTAATTTGTCGGTCATGAATACTCAAAAATTAAAAAAAAAACTGCCCAAAACAAAGTTCTGTACTTATTTTATTGACTCAGATGCTTCAGTTTATTATTAAAAATGTTCTTATTTACCTTTTTACGGTATACATACAAGTAATTTTTGAATACACTTTACTTTTTAACAATTTGTTTCTTTATAGACCGTATGCCTAAATCAATTACGTACAGTGTTGAAACGACTGGAATTAGTAGTAGCTGTGTAAAAATTGATATTCTTACGTCAACAGGATCATTTTTTAATTCAGATTCTGTTGAAATATCCAAATTAGCAACATCTATATCAAAACATGCAAATATTTCTTTAAACGATGAGCTCAATATATTAAGTCATGAAATCGACAAGCAAATGAATAAGAAGACTATGGAGATCTTAGAATTGGTTAAGGAGTATTTAGGAAATGAGTTAAGTGAAGTTGAATTTCACAGCAAAATGAATGATATTGGAAATGTTTCAGTAAGTGATCTCTCAACAATAGCTAAGAAATTGATAAAAAGACAAAAGTTTGAAGCAAATCCAAACCAGAAAGAATTTATGAGAATGAAATTTCTTC
Source organism: Chironomus riparius (assembly GCA_917627325.4). NCBI lineage: Eukaryota > Metazoa > Arthropoda > Insecta > Diptera > Chironomidae > Chironomus > Chironomus riparius. The sequence continues at coordinate 26,486,324 of OU895879.1, read as the reverse complement.
AATTTCCCACAAGTTCAAAAGATTTAGGTAAGTGAAATAGCAAACAGCTAATTTGTATAAATAACTGTCAATGCTAATTCCTTTTTATTTTTTTACAGTAAATTATTTTAAGAATCTTATTCCATCAATGAATAAGGATAGGTTCGTGAATATGATTAAGTTTTACGAAATAATAATCAAGGAAATGTTCAATTTAAATAAAACAAAAATTCTTCAGTACCTTATTGATTTCATGATCAAGAGAAAGAATGCTCAATTAGATTTGTTAAATTTTAATTATGAAACAAATAGTTCACCCAATTTAAAACAAAAAGTTTCATCGACATTTGAAATGGCTGATTCTACACAAAGTATAAAATCAGAAAGAAAAATAGCAAAATTGCATGATACAAGCTACAATTTTGTCATAAGATCAGATCCTATTTATCTTACGGCTGGTTCTACTTTCATGACAAATCATCGGGATGTTATCAAGTGCCGCTCATCTCCTTGTGTTCAAAATAATATTTTTGAGAAAAGACCATTTGATAATAATATTCTAAAAGGACGTAGAATTGGTCGACGGATTATGAATGAAATTAATGAAGGAGACATAAAAATCCAAAATTTAATTGAAGTTAATAAGCAACTTGACTCTCCATCAGCTGAGATAAAATCTCAAATTAAAAGTATTCCTGGACTACCAGTGTTGTTATCAAATGTAAGTTCATTAGAAGAACAGTTGTTAAAACCACAGTTTGAAAGTGAATTACTTTCAATATCGAAGTTCTCGAAAGCAGATTCTTCTTCTCCAATATTGGTCGATACACCATCATCATCTCCACCCATTCATAAGATCATCAAACCACAAATAATATCACAACAAATTCTACAAAGAGCTTTCAGTGAAAGAATTACTGATGCGTCAGATAGAGAACAAAAGAAAACTTTGGAAAAGTTTCCAATTTCAAATTTTAAATCATCAATATCTATTCAAAATAACGTCTTCGCAAGTCGTCAATCATTTGAGCAACAATTGGGAGGATCTAATTCGGTAACAAACAATCGTGAACCAATAAGTAATGGACAGCTATCAATGAATGAAATTAAAACACTTAATCAAAATGGAACCGAAATTATCCCTACACCAATATTGCGCAACACAATTACAACTCGTCGTAAAACTATTGATGCTGATCATGCATCCATTGTAAAAACTCCTTTAGAAGTAAGAAAAGTTCAATCGTTTCCAAATGAAATAATGAACTCACCATCTTCTTTACCAACAACAAAGACTAGTTTAAGTTTTTTATATGAGCAGTCACAATTAAATAAGCAGGCATCTAAAATTTTAAAGAGACGACAAAGCTGTCATGAAAGAATTTTTGCTCCCAAACCATCAAATACAAGCAATATTGAAAGACATTTTATGAATTTTATGAATGGTGAATATGAATCAAAAAAGCGAGAAGCTGAACTGAAACGTATGCCAAATTTGGCATTAAATGATGCAAAAGCATTACAGTTTCATCATAAACATCAGGATATTCAAAAACCAACACCACCACTCTACACACAGCAAAAACGTGTGAGATTTATTAGCGATAACTCTTCTGAGCTGCCTCAGAGAAGTCCTCAAACAGAAAGAACACAACTCACTCCGAATTCTCAAAAAGCACATCAATCAGAGAATCTTTCACCTCGCGCATTATTTCGTGAATCTTTACAAAATACTTTGATGCATCCACCATTAAAGCCATATCAATCACCGATTGACTATCAACGTTATCAGTTATATTTTGAACGTGAGTTACGGGAAAGAGGTTTTGTTGATCGCGTTGAAAATTTACAGGATAGAGATGCAAATCTAATATCTATAAATCGTCCATTGGAGTTGGTTTCACATGTGCCACCTGAACATTATCTTCAACATTCAGAACCAACACAATCCAATGCATTCACTAGTCCGAAACTTACAAGACCTTCAGATAAATCTCCAAGAATGCACCAACGTACACCCATCATGACAAATGACGAAAAAGCAACACTTGTGGCATATAATCAATTACAGAGTTTGCATCGTGATCCATCAAATTTAACAGCTCAACAATATTCTGAGCATTTAAAACAGATTCATCAATTTAAACATATGCAAAAAACATCATTAAATTCTTCGCAAGGATTTTATCAAGATCATCCAAATCAACTATTGGAAACGAGAGATAAATCGTACAAAAATCTCCAACAGTCCATAAATCAGCAACCAGAAAACACAACTTCTCCAAGATTCTTTTCTTCACAAATACATGATGTGTCTAATGATAAAGAACAACAAACATTGCAAAGAAAATTAAAATTAAAAGCAAAGTCTACAAAGTATGTGGAGCCAAGTCAATTATCAAAAGCCTATCAAACTACACCGCGTTCAACTTATTATACTGATCCTTATACAATGACAGCACATAAAAAACCTCCTACGCCTACTGTTTATAATCATTCGCAAGATAGACCTATAGAGCAACATTCGCAAGAACAATTATCTGCATTTTATAATATGAGAAACGAAAGCTCAATGAATTCACAATTACAATATCAATGGATGCTTGCTCAACATCATCAACAACAGCAGCAACATCAGCAACAGCATCTAAACTTAATAAATCAACCGGCTCGTCCTATACCTCGTCCAGCAATTCCTTCTCCATTCAATGATGCAAAATTAAATGGAATTCCTGCAAATCACAATATGTTTTCTCATAACCCATTGCAAACATTTTCAAACCAACAGTCTGATTTTTATCGACGCTATTTCCCAAAGAGTTTCTAAAGACTGTTATTGTAATCTTTTGCATTTTATTTTTTATAGTTTTGTATGTAAATTTAATTTTCTAATTAATTAAGAAATATCACTTAAAGAATTTGTCTTACATGTGATAAGATTTAAGCCAAAATATGTTCTTAAAATAAAAATAATAAATTTTCCTATCTTTTTGAATTTGCACTTTTCGAAGAATGACTTCTCTGTTCAATCTACTCAAATCATATTTTTCCAATAGATTCTATAGAAGCAATGCTTACGAATTTTTTTTTAATCTCCAATCAACAAATTCCAAAAAATATTATCTATCGATTCCAGAGAAATGTATGTTCACAACAGGAGTTTAGTTCAAGAAGGAAAGGTTCATATCTTCATAGAAGCCTAACAACTTTAACATAAAACTGAAGTCGATGATTAAATAAACTAGTGTATCGGGTAGAATCTTAATGCTGAGATATTCACACCGTTTTATGGAAAGTTTCGTCGATAGAATAAGCTTCGCTCAGCATATGTTTGAAGATTTAAAGCTAAATGGATTTACCAAATGTTGTAAATGTTGATATGAAAAATCTTAAAAAATGGATGTTTTTTACTTTTTCTGAAATAACGGCTATTCCTACCTCTCCAAAAAACAATACGCCTCTTTTATAAGAAATCTAACAGTGAAACTGCATCTCAATTAACAACGTTTTCTGTTGTTTTGCAAGTTAACAAGATTAAGTTATTCGGTTCGATAATGACTCGATTTGAACTCAATCTTAAGATTTACGTTTTGCTTAATTCATTAGCCTGTGATTTTTGAATACCTTTGGCTCATTTGCATGAATCGATTAGAAAAACTGTACGCTTTTAAAATCAACGATGAACATGAAAAAACTATGTTTAGAATTTATCTTCAAATTTTGCTTACCTTTAGATACGTTATTTCATTAAACTGAACACATAGATTAAATATGAAAAAGGAAGGTGTTAAGAATTTTTTTTTATCGTGCATTGATAACGATAAAATTGATAAGAGATAGTAAAGCTAGACCTGATAAGAAGGGAAAAAGTATTTATAAAAACATCAGTTGTGCTTAAAATTTGAAGTAAAACCGTCGTTTGTCTTTTTGTTGAAGCAATTTATTTTTTTTATAGAAATACGATTGCATTTTAGAAAATTTACTCAAATTTTCATTAGAAATAAAATATTATGGTGAAAAAAGTGAGCATATTTTGCTATTTATTTATAAACTGCTTTGAATAGTCCAAAAAATAGTTCAGACATATACGGCGTATTCGTTTTTTTTATCTTTCAGTTTTTTGTATGTTATGTGTTTTTGTTCGTGTCATTTCTTTCACTTGCAAAAGTGGTGACAGCTGAATCTGATGATAACAAATATGAGTCAGAGAATGAAATATGTGAAAAATGCAATTGCACAGATATTAATAAAGAGAATGAAACTAAAGAGATTTTTACCATCGATTGCTCAATGAAAACTCTTGAAAATACATTTTCGGAATGGCCAAAGGATTTAGATGATAGTTATAAAGGTAATCAAATTAATCATTAGGAAATATTAAGTTGGTTTAAAACTTTTTTATTTTTTCGGCAAAACAGAAATAATTTATATAATGTCATTCAATACAATAAATAAGCTGTCACAGTTTCCTTCTACGGACGCAACAATTTTTTTTACATGCAAGAATTGCAAGTTGTCAGAAATAGCAGTCAATGCATTTATTGACGTTAAAAATATTGTGTCCATAGACTTATCATTCAATGAAATTACTGGAGATTCATTGCATCCTGACATATTTAGAGGACCTCACTCTGATACAGATAATTCACCAATAAATTTGCAGATGCTTGACTTGAGTCACAATGACATCAGTTACCTTGACGAAAAATTATTTGAGCACACTCCAAATTTAAAGAAGATTGTTTTAAGCCATAATCAGCTGAAAAACATTGCTGATGGTACTCTCCAAGCTTTATCTTCATGTCAGTATTTAGAGGTAAAAACCGTAAAAACTACTTAATTTTTTTTTGTTTAAAATTGTATCTTTAAATTGAAATTTGTTAACAGATATTACATTTGGAACATACTGGAATTTCAGATCTTCCTTCTGAACTATTTCAAAACATGAAACATTTATCAGAAATTATTTTAAATGACAATCAATTTTTGGAAGTTCCAGCAAGTTTGTCAATTATTGGATCAAGTCTAGAAGATCTTCAATTCAATAAAAATCCTATTGAAGTGATTAATTCTCAAAGCTTTAATGGATTAGAAAAATTGCAAAAATTAAGCATCAATTTTATGGACAATTTGAAATCTATTGAGAAGAAAAGCTTTCATAATCTTAATATGTTGGAAGTACTTCATTGTAGTGAAAACAAAAAATTAACGGATATGGACTTGGAAGATTTACTCAATTTGATTAATTTAAAAGACTTGGATCTTTCAAATAATCAATTAAAAACATTAAGTTTCGGTGAACTGATTGAAATTGAAAAGACAGAAAATTCTACGGAAGTAAGAGAGTATTTTAAAAAGTTGCACAATTTGAAGCTGTCAGGAAATCCATGGCATTGTGATTGTAGTATGATTAAAGCTCTAGAATTTTTCAATCATAATTCAACTTACTTTAACAAGGCTAAAAAATCAGACGATTCAGATGCTAGATGCAAGAGTCCAACAGAAATGTCTTCAAAACTTCTTTATATCTTACCATTCGACTTTGTGTGTGCATCAGATTACAAGTCAAAACCATTAAAAATTCCCGTTTATGATCCTCCACAGTTTCTCCGTCCAAAATCAATCATGTTGACGGTTGTCTCAATTGTAATTGTCTTAGTTCTTGGTGTCATAATAGGAATTTTGATTGTTTGTGTCTCAAGACGTTTGAAATCAAACAATGATATAACTTCTAATCCAATTCGTTATTCGGCTGTAAGAAATTCAACAATTTCAAATGCCGTCAATGTTCCTTATCAGCAACCGTAACACATAAATTAATACAAGTTTATGATTTTATTACTTGATCTAGTATTACTTACAAAGTAGTTGTATACAAAATAGGCTTATCATTAATTATTTGGCAGTGAATTTAATATTATGTCTATTTTAAGATCACTAAATTGTGCAGTATAATCATAAGCATCAGAAACAATAGATATTTTGTAGTTTTGAATAGTCTTAAAAAGTACAATTTTTATGTGATCTAGTGCAAAATCCATACAGAAGCACGATCGCGAACCAAATCCAAATGATAAAATCGGCTCATTTCTTTTGCAATATCTGTCAATATCAAAAGCTAATGGATCAGGAAAATATTTATAGTCATTGTTCATATGTATTATAGGTACTTTAATAAAATCTCCTGAATAAAATTTTAGTTTTTCTCCATTTTTAGTTTCAACTGTGCAATTTTGATTACAAACTCGATTAATATTATTAATAAGAGGCCATTTCCTTAAAGTCTCCAAAATAAAAAAATGTAATAATTTAGAATCGCGATATTGTTCAAAACAAATAAAAGATTTCCTTAATTCAACTTGAATGCTTTCATTTATTCCTAATTCATAGCAACATGCTTGAAATAATTTTGATGTCAGAAAAAAACCGTCAATAAAAAACGCAAAAACTTGAAGAATTATTTCATCGTGCTCATTTGAAGAAATTTCTTTGTTTTTCAGTATAAAGTCAAGCAGCCCAATCTTATCTTTATCACATGTATAATTCATTTCATTGTTTGCATAATCTTTAAAAGATTCATATGCTGAAGAGTTTATTAGCTTAATATGGAACAGTTTAGAGATCCTTGGAAAATAGGTCAAGAAAATAATTTTTGTTTTTCCACTAAGAGATGTCATATCGTGTTCAACCTGTTTCATAATTTTCAATAAAAAAACTTTATCTTCATTTTTTGGCGATTTACTTCCGAATATTATATCACAGTACATGTTGACTAGAAAAATATGAAAATGTAACATAATACTGTTATTTTTAATTGCTGCATTATCTTCTTCGTTTAAGTGCTCTTTTAGTGATTCTGAGTTTAAAATATTTTGATCATTATGAAAACTTTTAAAATTTTCATTTGAGAAGTAATTTATCCTGAAAAGAAGATTATTCGTTAGAAAATCATTATTAAAGGATCTATTCATGAATGACGTCTTTCTTAAAATGTTGACACATGTTGTATTTTTTTCAACGGAATACTAAATAATCTAGTATAAATACTAGACGTCATGGATGAATGACCCTCATGTAATTAAACAATAATACATCAAGTTTCTCATACGCTTCCGGTTTTCACCTCTTTGGTTGAATAATGACTTGTTTAACACATGATCGATTTCATAAAAGTCACGATCTCTAAAATTATCATGATAATCAATGGTAATTTGCTTTGCCAAGTTAAGATCTTTGACTATAATTGTTGGACGAAGGAAGTTGTAGATGCCGAAAACCCTTTCAAACAAATTTCAAATACAGTTTTAAAAGACAAGACAAGAAAATGTATGCAAAATACTTACTTCTCGGTTTTGAAGTAATTATAAATCGAAAGTATTAATTTTTCTTGATGTTCTAATTCAAATAATGCACTATAAAAGTTTCCAAAAAATAATGTTGGCTTGATGTAGGCAATTCCTCTTAGTTTAAAAACGTTATGATTTTTGGTGGTTACCAACCAACCAACCAAACAAATAAATGAAACTATAAACAAGACTATTCCAAATTGAACCTCCAACATCGTCAGCTACTATCACATGACTGTATACAAAATATATCAGATACAAACGCCTCAATTTACTTTAATGAGTTTAATTGGATACATACATGCATTATATTCGTTGTCAAATTTATTTCAATTGTATTTGTTTAACATAATTCAGAATCATGCCTATTTATTTATTTGAGAACTAACTGTCATTCTATTTGATGTGTAAAAAAAATAAAAATAACGGAAAATATAAATTTAAGTTGATGTGTTTATATGTAAAGTTACTTTTGATATGTAAATTTAAAGGCATTGAAATCATATTTTTTGTTTCATCGAAAATGGTTAAATTAAACGTACTTAAAAGCCAAATTGCATGTGAAATCACTCAAAAGGACGTAAGTAAAAGGATACATTTGAAGTATTCACTAATCACATTAATATTAACTTAAAATTTTGGTTTTAAAAAACTAGGAGCTTCAAAAAAATTTAATTGTGCAAATATTGTGTTCCAAACGTTTGTTAAGTGATCATTTGGAGAATTTAGAGGAAGTTGTTAATGATTTTATTGTCGAAGAGACAACAAAGTCAAATTATTTTACTTTTTTGTCAACATCCAGCGCTGTTCTATCTTCATATGGCATTTTTCACTATCTCAACAACAAGTAAGAATTATCTACATTAACGAATAAGTTTATTACAAAATTTTAAATGCGTTTATATATTACAGTATTCGCTACTTGATTCCATGTCTTACCGGCGCAATTCCTATCATATATTTGCATAAACAGATGAACATAAAACAACGTATATTTTATGAAACTCAGATGAAAGATTTTATCAAATCTTTGGATGACTTTGAGTTCTCCGTAAAAAAAGCAACAAACTATATCAATGATGCTCAGTTTTTAAAGGCACAGGCAGATAATTTGAAACGGGTTAATAAGAGTCTAAATATTACAATTGATATTTTAAACCTTACAAAACGTGTGGTTCGAGCTTTATACTGCTTCCTCAAATATCTCGAATATTGCTACAAGATTGATGATAAATATCATTATTTCTACCAAGATATTGATGATGTTGACAATTGCAAATTATTGACTACAGATTTTGAAGAAGAAGAAAATGATCCTCATACTTTGCTCAAGAACATGTTTGGCTTATTTGCTTATGTTCAAAGTCATTTGTTGCTGCGCATTGGATTTATTTTTGCAACAAATCTTCAGGAAGGTAAATTTATTATAGCAAAGAAACTCTGTGATATTACTAGCAAGATTAAGCACCAAACGACTCTTCTTCCAAGTTTTCTTTTATTGCAAAAGGAAGAATCTGATTTACAAAATAATATCCAGAAATTGGTTGACACTGAAATGAACAAGGCTATATCAAAAGAACTAGTACACATTCGATCATCTACAGTTGATTTTACATTGAAAGTTTTATCATTGGTTTTAAACTTGAAAGACTATCAGGAAATGTTGATTCAATTAACAAACAATTATCAAAACTCGAATAAGGCTGAAATGGATGATGTGATGAAGTTATTAGAAGCAATTGGCTCTAAATTATCAGATTGCTCGGATGAACAGAATCGCATGTTGATTTTGATGAAGAAGTATTTGAATAAAGATACTGAAGAAGTCAAAATTATCGCAAAGGAAATTGAAAATGCAGAAAACGAAGAAAAGCCATTAAAAATTGCAGACGAAAATCCTGAACAAAGCGATGACTTCTTTTACGTAGATCCCGATAAAGAAAATTTTGGAGATGATATCGAAAATGAAAAGGAGGAATCTGATGTGGCTGCTGATGATTTAGAAGAGGAAGACTTACAAGTTAAGATTACTAAAAAGTGCTTTAAGCCAGTCTTGGCCCAATTAAAGGAACGTATTGTAACAATCGATGCAAACATGAAAGTACGTGAAAAGAAAGTTCTGAAAGAGAAAGGCATTGAAATTATTGAGGAACCTGAAAACAAACTGGATCTAGCTGATTATGATTCGGACGTTGATTCTGATTGGAAACGCCAGCAAAAGTTTGAACGCAGTCGCCAAAAGTATGATCAAAATCGAGAATTTCTGCAAGCTAAAGGTCCAATCAATTTACTTTCACCAGGAAAGTTCCCAGTTATGAACAGTTTCTTAAGTTTGCAAGAAGAAATATTAGAATAATTAGGTACCTCCTATGTAGTCAAAAGTGATCTGCATATTATTTTATTACACATTTGGAAAATTGAAGCTTTAAATTGAAAAATATAAAATCGAAGTTAATATAATAAAGAAAGCATGGAAGATTAATTTAGAAATATTTAAACTTAATTGAAAGCATAAACTCGCTTATTCTCTCTTTCCGGTAAGAGCATTGCATTTAAAAATATACGCAAGTGTGTATGCACACTTTAACTGCATATAAAACATTAAAGAAACGAGTTGTGATGAATGTTAAATAAAATAATTTTTTTTTATCTTTTAAACTAAACCAAAATTAAGTCATAAGAAAAATGGAATTGGAAATAAAACTTGCTGCCTCGACACCCCTGATTTTCAATTGAAAAAAAAAATAATTTTAATAAACAGAATCTCATTTTTGAACTGCATTGTTAGTTTAAATAAGTTTTTACAGCAGATCAGATACTGGAAAAAATGGTTGAAGATATAATTGAACTATTTCGTGATGCTGATCCATTTAAGACATGGTGGCCATTTATAATTGCATTCTTAGTTTTTATAGTGATGACAATAAAGGCTTATATGGCAGGTCAAAATTGTCCAACTGAAATTACAATTAATGATTCAGTTGTTCTTGTAACTGGTGCTGATGGCGGTAATATTTAACTCTTAATTTAGAATTTAAAGATTAATGTATTAATTTTCAAAAGGTATTGGAAGAGAAATTGTCAAAGAATTGGCTAAACGTGGGGGTCATATTATCATGTGCTGTAAAAATTTTGATAATGGAGAGAACATAAAGAAGAATATAATGAAATGCTTACCAAAAGCACGTATTGATGTTCGTCAGCTTGATTTATGTTTATTTGAAAGTGTTACAAAATTGGTTAATTCAATTGGTAAAGTGATCGAGCATGTTAAATAGACACAGTGCATACATATGTTCCTCTTTATATTTCAGAAACGGATTACAGCAAAATTGATGTAATAATAAATAATGCTGGTGTTACTTTTCATCCATTTAAAAAAACTGCAGATGGATTCGAGACACATTTGCAACTGAATTACTTGAGCCATTTCTTATTGTCATATCTCTTGATCCCCATGCTAAAAAAATCCAATCAAGGACGTATTATAAACGTTGCAGCACATGCATACGCGACAGGAAAAATGAGTATTGATGATCCTTTATCAAACTTATCAACATTTCATCCACGAGATGCGTTTGCTCATTCAAAATTAGCAATTGTATTAAGCACAAAAATGTTGGCTAAACTTTTAAAATCAACACAAATTACTGTCAACTGCTTGACACCTGGTTTAGTCCGTGGAACCAATCACATGAGACAGTCACCAATCATGCGATCCTTTTCAGCAAAAATTTTAATGCTTCCTTGGATGTGGATTTTTATGAAAACACCTAATCTAGGTGCACAAACAGCTATTTATCTTGCTACTGATAATTCATTATCGACCGTTACTGGAGAATATTTTAAGTAAGTTTTTCAGTTAAGATCTATATTGTACATTCATCCAATGTAATTAGAACTCTTTATCATCGTTTGAACTTTTAGTGATTGTGAAAAGTCGGATGTAGTCGATATTGTAAAGGACGAAGAACTTGGAAATAAACTGTTAACCGAAACCTTGCGTGCTTTGAAACTCGATGGAGCTAACCTGAATAGTTCGATTGAAAAAATTAATGACTCAAAGAAAAAAGTTTAATTTAAGTGTAGTAAACAGCATGAGTAATATTCTTTTTAAATAAACATTTCTAAAATAAATGGCGTAAAGTCGGTGTGAATATACATGATTCTATCTTATTTTATTTTTTTATGTAGTTCTTGTTTGCACATGTTTATTTGTTCTGATAACTCTTAATTAAATATTGGTTTTACAAAGAGTGTTTTACAACCGTGATTCATGTAAGGAGCATCACCTTAGAATGGCGTGGTTTTCTGACGAAATTATTTTTTCCAGATACCATCACATGTAAAGGCTTATTTTTATGTATGTAATGTGTATATGTACTGCTGTGTTGGATTTAAGATAAGATAACCAACTTTCAATATCGTCGTAATTTACTGAATGTGTCAATTAGGTAATGATTTTAGTTGGTGTTATACCTTCAGTTCAATAGGACGGTTAATTTGTTAACGTACGTACGAAGAATTTAATTCACATCATAAGAAATGAAATTTCTTATCAATCTCGTGGTTATCATAGCAGTGACTAATGCGGGAACCTTAGCTGCAAATATTTTAGCAATTTTTCCCGCACCATCTTATTCACATACAATTGCGTCTAAAGTGCTAACTCAAGCTCTCGCAGAGCGTGGTCATTATGTTTATCTAATAACAACAGATCCCCGACCTATGAATCATCCAAACATTACTCAAATTGATTTGAGTTTTAGTTATAAAATGTGGGAGGATGGGTTCGATTTCGTGTGGTACAAGGAAAATAATATTGGAGTGGAAACCATGATAAATGCTTTTACGACAACAATCTATGATGTTTTAGTTAAACAGTTAAACTCCACCGGTGTTCAATACCTTATTAATCATCGTGACGAGTTAAAGTTTGATTTGGTAATCATTGAAGCAATGGGTACGCAATAACTTTACGTTATATCTCTTATCTACCATGATTAAAATCTTTTTTAATTCTATTTAGGCTTTTTGCCATACCATGCATTTGCTGATTTATTTGATGCACCATTAATTGGATTCAATTCATTTGATGCACCAATGGAAGTTCATTTAATGCAGGGCAATTTTGTGAATCCATTTGTGGTTAATGAGGCTGCATTATTTCCATATGTAAATCATCGCCTGTCATTCTTTGAACGCTGGAATGTGCTGAAAACTTTTGTAAAAATTATTTATACAATATCTATAAGACCTGATATATGGAATCGATATACTAGCCTAACACAAAGATTTTTTCCAATGATTGATGCTTCTCCACTAGAATTGCTTCACAAAATTGAATTTCTAATGGTTAATACACATCCGGCTTTAGGATTTTCACGACCGATGGTGCCAACAACTATTCAATTAGGTTTTATTCACATTCAAGATGCTAAACCCTTACCAACTGATTTACAAAAGTACATGGATAATTCTAAAAATGGTGTCATATATATGAGCTTAGGATCAAATGTGAAATCATCTAAACTCAATCCAAAGTTTGTAAAAATATTTCTTCGAGTATTTGAGTCACTTGACTACGATGTGATTTGGAAATGGGAGTCGAATGTAATGGAAAATCAACCAGACAACGTTTTAATCTCTAAGTGGCTTCCAGTGAGTTTCCTATTATTTTATCACATTTATTTTTTTTTATGCTTTATGAGTCTCTATAACATGCTTTCTCAAACGAATTGAAGGATCAAACTTACTGCTTGTAAATTCTTGGTCATTATTCATTTATAACACCTTTTTATTTATTACTTTTCCATTATCATAAGCAATAAAGTGTTTATATGTATTATGTACACTTTATAATACAAACACACTTGCGACCCATGCATTTATCTATAGTTTCTATAGTTCAAATTTCAACAACTAGACATTCATTTATTCAACTATTTTATTGTGTTCTTTAGTTCCCGAATGACTAATTTACAATAATATATTTTTTTGCTTGAAAAGGAGATTAAGAAGCACATGTGTTAAATAAGACGCACTTCTTTCAAGTTCTTTTTTTTTTATTCGAGAATAATCCTGATTATGGATCATCTTTATCATCATTTTAACTTTTCACGGTTGTTTGAGAATTTAAAAGTTTCAATGTATTATTGAGTAGGTTACCAAGGCATTATTAACTGATAAATGATAATTACTCACAAATTATTTTAAAAATAGAGCTATTAAGTTTCATATTTTGTGAAAATGTTTAAGAATCTTATAAAATGATTTTAAAACAATTCCATTTTTTTTATTAATTTTAGCAACGAGACTTATTGGACCATAAAAATATAAAACTTTTCATTACTCAAGGAGGACATCAATCTATGGAGGAGGGAATTCATTGTGCTGTTCCAATGCTTGTCATTCCATTTTTGGGTGATCAGTATGCGAATGCTAATCGTTTAGAACAAAGAAAAGTTGGGAACCAAATCGATCTGCTTGAGATGAGTGAAGAAACATTAAAGGATAAAATTTTAGAGGTTTTAAAGCCTGAATATAAACAAAATATGGTTAAATTGAGAGATTTAGTTTATGATCAGCCTATGACATCATTAGATAAAGCTATCTTTTGGACAGAATATGTGATTAGACATAAAGGAGTCAAACATTTAGAATTTGCTGGTAGAAATGTTCCTTATTATCAGCAATACTGTCTAGATTTTATAGCAATTTTCATATTGTCTGCTATTTCAATAGGATATATTGGAAATAAATTCTATAAAAAGTTTTTCAAAAATTTCATCGATAGGAAGAATAAAATTGAGTAGAGATATCAGGATTCTTTTAATCTCCTCGTCTATTATGCTTCATTTCAATCACAAATTTTAAAGACATAACGAGTTTACTACTATATCTGGAAACTAAGAAGTTTATAAAACTGCAAAGATATAGTTTAACGATACTTTTGAAATCCATCTGTTATGTCATATGAAAAGTTCAAACCACTTAATTAAATCATATCTATTTCAAGATTTTCAATTTTATGGATTATTAACAAATTTTGTAAAAAGAATTTACTGTGAGATTTTTTTTAAAAATGAAATAGAATTTTATTTCAAAAAATTGCTTGAGTCTCGCCAAATAATACGAAAATCAGCAGAATTGTAAAAATAGTTTTTACTTAAAAATTTTTTGATAAAGCGAAAAAAAAGGAAACAAATTTTAAACTATCTCTCTCGTTTTTATTGTATTAATACACATTTAGGTTAAGAATGAAAAACTTTAACATAGTTAAATAAATGAACATTTATTATTATTAAAAATATGTCTTTTGTTGATATTGTAAGGCAGTAGAATGCTGCTTTTATTTTTTGCTCAACCGGAAAGGTGTTGGAAAAAAGCAGGGACCAAAATAAATGAAAAATATCTGTGATGAAAAACATCATTATTTTTGATGATGAAAAAAATTATGATTTTTTTCATTTACGTAAATTAGGTATTAAGTAAAATTTCATCACGTAAGAATCATTTTAAGGTAGAACTTCATCACGCAAAGCAAAAAATGACGAATAAAAAGTTTCTATACAAGTTTTTTAATCAAAACTAATCTCTTGTTCTTATTATTTTGCATTATTAATTCATTTTGTGTGATTTTATTGCATTTTTTGCTTTACGTGATGAAATCTTACGTAAAAATGATTCTTACGTGATGAAATTTTACGTAATACCTAATTTACGTAAATGAAAAAAAATAATAATTTTTTTCATCATCAAAAATAATGATTTTTTTTTCATCACAGATTTTTTTCATTCATTTTGGTCCCTGGAAAAAAAGTACCCTATTTTTGTGGTTAGAAGCCACTATTCGTTACTAACCCACCCTAATAGCCACAATCGTCCATATTTATTACATTGATGTTCCTGAAAAATGTCGATGTAATATGTATGGACGATTTTGGTTACTAGGGCAGTAGCTTGTTAAAGAACTTACCCAGTAGCTTGTTGTTTTATCTTTATTATGCTACTTCAAATTTTCCATTAATTAAACTACATAAAAAATTTAAAAGTGATTTAATGATAGGAAATAATAGCTAGAATAGTTTCAAGATAGTTTGGACATGAAAAATTTAAGATTTCAATCTATTTCAATGAAAATTATTAATTTTTCATGTTTCTTGACATTTTTTTACCGAGTCATTAAGCGTTTTTTCCAAAACTTTTTTCATCCCATTAGCCACTTTCTATTAACGTAAAAATAGGGTAATGCGAGAGAACAGAAAAGAATGTGACTTATATATGGTATTTAGAGAAATTGTCTGATATAACTAGGGTTACCATCTAATTTTCATAAAAATACAGGACTTTTGGTAATTTTTTTTGAAAAATACAGGACATAGAGTAAAATTCGAAAATTAACGAAAATTTTCGTGATAAAAATACAAGACCTGGAACAAAGTTTTCAAATTTATACGGGACAGGGTTTTGAAATACAGGACTGTCCGTTGTAAAACTACGCAGATGGTCACCCTAGATATAACCATTTAGCCCCCCATAGCTCAATGGAAGGAGCAAGTCCTACTTGGGATATGTTCTTTGGAATTATTCTTTTTTTTGTTGTTTATTTGACATCTTGAAGTTTTGTGCTTTACCGTCTAGATGTTTCAATTAAAGGAAGACTGCTTACCAACTTTAAGGACTTCATGAGCCTGTTGAAAGTAAAGTTTCAGCAATGATTAAAGTTTGATATTTATATAAAGATGTTAGCTTTAAAAGAAATTATTTGATTTTGAAAAAAAAAACTACTTCGTATAATGTTTTATTGTTTCTCAATTTTTTTTTATTTCTTTTTATTTTAATACTATATTATAAGTTGAAGATTTTTCAAATATTTTTTTTTCTCTTTTATAAAGCTTTGTTGAATTTTAGGTGTCCTACTTCTACAAGTGTAATTAATCTTTCATACTCCTTCTTTTCTATGGAATTTAGAATCGTTTTAAAAACAATTTAATTTTTTCATTCATTGTATAAAAGTTGAGATAAAACAAAATTGAAAATATGAAAAATTTTTAAATATTTTTTTTAAAGGTTTTACGATTGTATGTATTTAAAGATGTGAAAGTAAATAAATTCGAAAATCGCATATTTAGGATATCAATCACTTAAATCTTTGTAATAATATAATTTATTCATTTTATCTAAACATTAGCGTCATAATCTAAATTTTTGAATATGTACTTAAAGGCTCTTGCCTTTTAATCCAAGTTTTCAAATATATATATTTATATATATTTAGAATTTAAAAATTTAATGATCTGTTTCTTGATAAATTATCTTCGATGGAAAGTTTTGCTACTTGGAACATTTAAAATTGAGTGTAGAAATTGAAAATTTTGATCAAAGCGCGAAAATAATTTTAATTTTTTAAATAACAAGATTCCATTACTAGATTTACTACGAAAATCATTGTATGAATTAAGTACAAAACAGTTCATTTTGATAAGGCTTGTTGAACTCTTACAGAATTATCTAAAATTTAAAAATAAATTATAATTATTCTTGTTTGTTGGTCCTTTAATGCACAACGAATTAGTTTTCTAAAATCATCGATAACTTTCTGAAAGCTTATTTAAATAGAATTTTAGGATTGAGTCCAACATTCCTTTTTGAAATTGCGCCATTTTGCTCTTAACTTCCAGAGTATATGACTCATTTTTCAAAAAAAAAAAATTAATTGCGTTCTGCTTCGGGATCTCTCATACGATGCTTTTGAAACGTTTTTGATAAAGTTTCATAAATATTTTTGTAAATGCAAAAATTTGCAGGCATAGCTTTTAAATTTCTGTGTTTTAAAATGGTAATGTTATTGGTCTCATATAGGTTTTTTTTAAATATTTATGTCTTCATCTCCGAAAGATGCTTCATTCATATTTCTAGTTCAAAAAACAGATCAATTATGTCTAGCTATGTGGTTGGTGTATTACTATTAGATGAGAGGTTATTATCGGATGTTGACAGTGGACGACATAAGCCAATTTGTGCATAACCTAATGGTATACTCTTGAGAACTTGAACAGCTTCATCTAATGTCACGTTGCGAAGATTATGTTCATTGACAGATATGATTCTGTCACCTGGAAAAATAACATTTGCACTTTCAGCTGCTCCGCCAGGAATCAGTCCCCTAACAACAATCACTGTCGCATCTGTATCAAGTGGATCTTGATAGTCAAGAATGGAGAAACCAAAACCTTTTTCGGTCTTTTCTAGTGACACATATGTGATGTCTTCAGTCCAAAGAGCCAATCCGGATACATTTTCCATCGATCTAAACTTTTGTTGATCTGTTATTGTTGCGGTGCTTGAAGTATAAAGTGAACTTTCTGATAATGCTTTCGTGTTAAGCGATCCCGGCATAAACAGACTTTGTAAGCCAAACGCCAAAATGTTTCTTGTTTCAAAGGCCTCAGGATTTTGAGAAGTATTTATTACTTCACGTTCATGTTTTCCACGAGCGCAAACAATTTTTACTTTCTCCGGAAGATTCTTGATAACTTTAACAACATCAGTATGTCGTAATCCTTGCAATTTGTGTTCATTAATTTGTAATAGTTCGTCGCCTGTTCTCAAACGACCATCTTTACCTACTGGTCCATCAATAAGTATTGAACGAATATAATGATGAGGACGTAACTCGACGCCCATCGCTTGAATTTCTACAGTGCCTTCAAGGCTTATACCTAAACCTGACAGCTTATTAACTTCTGCCACTACAATTTTGTAATCGATATTTATTTGATCTTGCCAATCTCTAGCCATTGAATCTAAACTAGGCGATTTTACAGGTGTTTCATCATCACTTCTTTCTTCGTCATCTTCATTTTCACCGTTATCACAAATTCCATAGTGGTGGTTGATGTCATTTTCCACCTCGTCAACTTTAGTATCGGATGATTCTCGTTCATCTTCAATATCATAATCATTTCCATTTTCAACGACACTATTGGAATCACCACTAGAATACTCCAATTCAGGTTCAATTTCACATTCTCCGCATTCAGTGACAATTGAATCAGCATCAGAGCGTGCTTGACAAATTGATAGAGTTGTCACGGACGGTGACGCTGGCAATGATTTTTGAGAGCTTCGGTCTTCTTTAATTCCATCTACTAATGCTACTTGAAGATGCTCATATTTTCTACCGCGAAGAAATCTTTCTAATGTTAATTTAACAGCTATATCAGTATTTCTAAGGACTTCGACTGCTTGATGATTTGACTCTCCTGATAATGATCTTCCATCAACTGCTATTATTCTATCATTAATTTGTATTTTTCCACTCAATTCGGCAGCACTTCCCTCAATAATACTTTTTACGAAAATTCCAGATAAATCTTCTTCCTCACAAACATAGCCGGCAACAGTAATTCCAAGGCCATATACATTTTTTCTAAGTTCTACATCATATGTTTCAGTTTCAGGTGTATCTAGATATTGTGTCATTAATTGCGATTGACTTATTGAAGTTGGTGAAACAAGGATATTATTTTCATTAGTGCTAACAGTAACCACCTCAATATGCGTCGAAAATTGCTCAATATCACATTCATCTATAGTGCTCACAGGATTACTTGTGGTAATATTAATTTGTGGATTATAAAATGACGAAGCATTCGTCATCGTAGATGTTGATGCGTTTGTGGCAATATAACCGGCAGACTGTAGTGTTTTATCCAATTCCTCTGGATCACCTGTTAACATTTTGGTTGGGATAATGGGGGCTGTACTTGATATCATTTGATAATCTGGAGACGTTGGCTCTATTGGTCTTGCAACAATGAGTCGTATACTACCATTTTGTTGACTACCACGCAAAACTGTTGCAACCTGTTCACTGCTAAAACCTTTAAATTAAAAAATTATTTCAATGTACATTAGGGACATAATTTTGTTTCGCTTAAAATGATATGATTGATACCTCGTAAATTAACATCACCAATTTGAAGTACATGATCTCCGCATTGGAGACGACCATCCCTTTCAGCAATTCCGCCTGGTATAAGTGCTTTTATAACAACCTAAATGAATTTCCATCAAAAGCGAATTTCCATTAATGAAAAATAAAACAAAAGATGAGAATATTAAAAGATATTCTTCAATACATTAAGAAGCACGAGGAAATCTTATGTTTTACGAATGAATTTAAATATCCTTAATACAATAATAAAAAAAAGTCAAGAGACTTACAAATGGCACGATAAATAATGATAATGAATGTAAATGGATCAAAAAGTTGAGAGTTTTTTTTATTTTTGTATGTAATTGTGATGATGACACTTACTCCGGTGCTGCGTCCTCCGACTAAAATAAAACCGAGCCCACTCAAATTTGTTCCATCGTTTATTAAATCTATCACTTCCACTTGTGACCATTCACTGCTCAACACCATTATAGCATGGAGCTTTTATTGCAAATTTTTATTAGATTTTTTGTCGGATTGTTCATAATTCGTTCAAGTTGTTATGGTTGTTGGAGTTTTATTTTGCCTTTTTGTTTAACATAATCTAAACAATTTCTGTAATTAGTTTCAGCAGCACTATTTTAATCACTTTTCCTTTGGCTATTTCGCTTGTGTATTAAAAACTAATTCTTCTCAGTTTTTCTGCACATTCAGCACCGCTTTTAATGCATTGAATGAATAATTCATTATATAAATCATCGATTCCTCAAATTATTTTTTCATTCTTTTGTTCAATTCTTAAGAAATAAAATATGCGCAATTTGTTAGCTTTTTGCATGTGAGTCAAATGTTTCTGCTTTAAATGAAACAAAATGAAAAGGATAAGAGCAATGAAAAGCGTTTGGATTCATTTCAGCATCATATTTATAATTTTTAAGCAAGGATATAATGAGATGAAATATGGAATAAAAATTAAATTAGGAATGAAGGATATAAAGCTGTGAATTATTTTTATAGGAATAAAAATTAAACTCAAAAGTGGAAGTTCAAATGAGATCAAGTTGTGAACAACAAAAACAGCAAATCTAGTTCAACAAATGTTTCATGCATCTAATTAATTTTTGATAGATTTCATGTTCTTTTTCTATCTTAAGATACAAGTACATGGTGAAAGTAATAATTAGTAAAGTATTAATTAATATGTTGCTATACGAATACTTTACAACTTATTAGACTGTCTCTTCAATCCTTGATAACTTTTTGTTTTAGTTTTGATTGTATATCTTGATGTTTGTCACGCCTATTTCATGTACATTATTTATTGATTTATGGAAAACTTTGATCTGACTCTTGAAATGTTTCCAAAATGTGTACAAAGGCTAAGTATATGTTAAGCTAGTTAATATCAAATGTTAAACCGTTTACCATAAATATTTTTCAAAAATGAAAAATTATACAAATTTTCCGAAAAGTCATTTCCTTTGGCATTTATATTTGGCATCTAGCAAAAAAAAAGGATTTTAAGGTTGGTTATTTCCTTTTAAGAATTGGCTTGCGTGAAAAATTTAATTTTATAGACATTTCATCACTGTGTTTCTCAAGATGTTCTTCTTCTTCCTCTTAAATGTTCTTTTTTTCTTCTCAAATACCTAAAGTAAACTTTTTGGCAAGTTTTTATAATTCTTTTACTCATGAAGTTTTGGAAATTAAATTGAATGTCGTGAATGATTTATTGTCGACACAAAATATGTGAAAGGAGAAATACATTCATAGCAGGCAAGTTGCAGCATGTATAATTAAAAAATTAATAAACATAAAACCTTAATAAGAATATCTTGCTTTCTGGTAGCATACTGGTGAAGCTTATTAAATGTTAAGGGTTTCGGAATGAACTTTACAAGCTGAATGAATCCTGAACATTAATACATATAGAAAATACGGTCAAAGCATTATATCTGATTTCTGTTTTCACAAGGAATGTCTAAAGTGTCGTGTTATAGGCTTATCACGAATAAACAATTTAACATCTGTAAAGTTAAGCAAAGACAAGTGGCAGTTGAATCATTCTTGACATATAAAATTAAAGATACAGCTGCAGATAAAGCGAAACGAATCAGTTTTGTAACGAAGAGTTTAGAAGTATCCTCGAGATATTTTCAAATGATCAATGAAAAAAAGAACAAACTTTCATTTTAATTAACGAATATGATAGAACGCCTTAAAGAAATATGAATATCATTTTTTTTCTTGCCAAAAATAAAGTCTTTCCGACCTTTCATGTCATATAAAAAAATAGCAAGTATATACTGATAGCAGTTTTGTTATATTTGAAATTTAATGACTATAACTTTGCAGAAAAGTTTGAAGCGTTTCATAAGGCAATAAATCTTGACCAAATAATCGATAAGACTGTAATATATGAACGTTTTCTCATGAATATTGAATGTCATGGTCATAAAAGTTTTATAATTTTTCATATAAAATCATATAATTTGGGATGATAGCTCATAGTAAAGTCATATAGTACAACTTTGATGATTCTTAAGATTTTAAAAAGAAACTAGTGTATCGGGTAGAAACCCAATGCGGATTATATTCACACCGTACTATCATAAGTCTTATGGATAGACCAAGATTTACCCATCATAAGTATGAAGGTATGAAGCTTGATAAGTCAACTAAGCTTCGCTCAGCATAAGTTTGAAGTTATAAAGCTATCGCGTAAGCTGAGCTACGCTCAGCATAAGTTTGAAGATATGAAGCTAGAGAGGCAGCTGAGCTTCGCTCAGCATAAGTTTGAAGTTATAAAGCTATCGCGTAAGCTGAGCTACGCTCAGCATAAGTTTGAAGATATGAAGCTAGAGAGGCAGTGGAGCTTCGCTCAGCATAAGTTTGAAGATATAAAGCTATCGAGTCAGCTGAGCTACGCTCAGCATAAGTTTGAAGGTATAAAGCTTGACGAATATGCCAAATATTCTTTAAAAGTTTTTTAAAAAAAATTTTCATCCAAAGTTGAATTTTATAAAAAGGACAGTCAACTTTTGTTTTAAAAAATTCGTAAGAAAGGAAAGTTTTTTGCCATTTCTGAAGCAACGGCTGTTCCTACCTTGCCCAAAAACAATACAGCTCTTCTATAGAGCAGCACGGATCAAATGTAAAAAACTAGAAGTCTCTACGATGTCTCGTTATTGAGATTTCTTGCTGATTAACTTGCTTGCTTGTTTGCTTGCTTGCTTGCTTGCTTGCTTGTTTGCTTACAGAAAGCGTATTTTGCGATTTTCTCAGCAATGCCACAACCAATTTGAAATCTGTTTTTTGAAAATGATGTAAAATTTCAGGCACAAACTTTTCTTCTTGCCCTTTTATAACCAATTTTGCTTTGTTTTCTCACAAAATGCGAAAAACTGATTTTTCAATCTGAACAAAACCAATAGATTCACACGTGAAAACGGTGTGAATATAAAAAAATCTGAAAGTTTAATATTGAATATTTATTTTTGGTTACCGCCTGTTTTTATGTCAATACTAGATTCTTTGTATAAACTTAAACTTCCTCTTTTTAAAACTGCCAATTTATCATAGTTCGCTATTTCACTTTGTATAAATTAAATATCGACTTTAGGGTAGTTCATAAATGATGTTTATCATTTGTGGGTGAGAAAATAAAATTAGAATGAAAGTTTTGGTGATAGACGGAAGATATTTTATGTGAATATCATACAAATCGCAGAAACTATATATTGATAAGGTCTATGATATTTATTTAATCAAGTGAAGTTCATTAAATCTTGAAGTTATAAAAGAATGCTTAATGATTTCCATTTTAAAGTTACCATTAGATTTTATTCAAGACCATCAACAGTATTATTAAGCGAGTATGTGGGAAATGAAAAAAATTGACATTAGGATAATAATGATAAGGGAGATTCACTCGAAAATATATTTCAGTCACAAAAGCTTTTCATTTTTCTAACCTTGTAGCAAAAATATTAATCATAATCATTAAATGTTTAAGCTTTATATAGACATTTTTCAAGCTTATTTCACTAATGTACATGTATATGACACCGAAAAATCAAAATGTGAACACACAATTTTTCTTCCGTTTTTTTCCTTTTTTCTTACGTTTTTTTTACTTTCACATCAATTCAAGCGATCGATATTTTTTTTCTTTCCTTTTTTATATTCACGTTTGTATTAAACTTAGTTTGACTTGAGATATTTTTACAACTATTCACCTCTGTATGAAAGTTTTTATCTATTCAAAATATCTTTTTCAAGTCCTGATTATTTTATCGAATATTAATCGTATTTATGTCTGCTTTCAAAATTATTTAATTCATTTAAGTTATCACTTATCACATTTTTATCACTTAAATTATTTTATTCATTGCATAGATTTATGCTTTTTTGAAATTATTGTAAAGAAGATAAAATTTTCTTTTTTATCAATTTTCAAAAACGATGAAAATATAAGTTCTTAGTAGCTTCATATGAGAACATCGAATGAGAGAAGGAAAATTTCTCAATTAGAAAATAGCGGCTGTGCGTTGAAAGCTTTATGTTTTTCCTCTAACCATTGAAATATAAATGTCAGTTTTTCCGCTATGTGGCGCTGCTCATGCTTTTGCAAGCATTCAAGATATTATGAAAAATTATTTCTATTTCTTCTTTCTTCAACTTGATTACTGCGAGGGAAAACTTTTGCTAGGTTAGCTTTTCCAGAGGATATGAATTAATCCATGTTAATCATTCATTAATTAATCTCAGCTAATTTAATGTAATTAATAAACATAATCAGAACATTTTTAATTTAACAGGATGGTTGCATGATAATAACCACTGATTATTTTATATTACCTTGAGAGATGTAACATGTTACATTAAGTAAAAATGCTGACAATGTTTCTTTTTAATAAAATTTTCACACAAATTTATTTTTTTGAAAAATTAATACTTTAAGTTTTATCCCAACGAACTTGAAACGGATGCACGACGAGTTGCAATTTTATCAAGTTTGCGTTTCAAAAGCTGATTCTCATAATTTATTTGGTGTTGTTTTTTTTGTCGATTAACTTCAGCTGCTGATTTTACTTTCTTTCGTTGATTCTAAATCACAAAATTAGAAAATAAGAGTCAATCATTTTTTTTGCCATGTCTATAAATACTGTATTATTACATTAATCCTCGACTGTTGTTTTACAAAGCTGTCACCCAAAGGACCATTTCGCATTATTTTCTCTAATAAAATACGATTATCCCTTTCAATCTCCTTAACTCTTTGATTTGAAAATGTCAGACTAGAACGTGTTCCATTTTTGTATCTGCATTAATAGAAAATTCTCAATATAAATTTTTAAAAATATTGTTGAGATCATTCACAATATAACATCTAGGATACACAGACCCTAAAGACGATAAATGTGAATGATCCCATGAATAAATTTCATACTTTTTCTTATCAGATATTGGAATTTCGTCTATGGCATCACGAAACATTCTAAAATTGAATTTCACATTACACGTAGCATCTTCTTCTTCATCATCAAAGTCATATTCTGAATAATCAACATCGTCGAATGAAGTAGCCGCATCATTGTCATAACTTGATGACTTTGAGTTGACTTTATCCCCTGTACTGTCCATGTTATCAGTGTCAGGCAAAGCAGAAGCAATTGTCATTAGGCTCATAGATGCTGTATAATCCTAATAGAACAAAAGAAAAAAGAAACAAAACAGAAATTCGACTCGTCATTTTCATTATTACTAAACGACTTGTATTTCTGTAGATGACATACCTCAGGATAAATATATTTTCTTAACAATTCTTCATTTTTGTCATAGTCAGTTTTAGATTTTTTCATGTCATGGTGATTATTGGGTTCATTTGAAGCAATTGATTTTGTGTCTCTTGTTGATTTAGCTAAACTATTTCTTTTTCCTGACATTTTTTTTTAAATAAACACGAGACTGATTTTAATAAATTGAACCCTATTTGAGGAAAATTTTAACACAACTGAAAATTAATGAAAATAGATTGAAAGCAGTTTGCTGCGATGTGTACAAAGCAAAATACAAAAAACTACTGTATTTTGAACGACTAGTAATGTTTGCTTCGAAACCTAGCTTAATGTATTCGAAAACGTTATTATTATTCTTTTTACTTCTATCCTTTTTTCGCGTTTCATTCATGCTTGTGTTAATTCCACATGTTTTATTGATTAATTTTTGGATATTAAAATAAATATTTTTTAAATTTACTTTGTACATTCGTAGATTTTAGAATTGTTTTATCGAATTAATTATTCATAGATTGTAGACACGTATAGATCTTTTGCTCAGAACAAGTTGGCCACAAACATGTTTAATATTAGGCAGAAACTGCTGGAAAAGTTTCTAAAATTCATGAATTTTTCATGCAGACTACTTGAGTGCATTTTGTTGTTTCATTTCGACATTTTCATCAAATAAATATTAACCGTGTACCTACATGAAATTTGTGTGCCACATTTTCCCTTTTCATTATTTATTCTCAAAAAATCGATTATAAACCTATATAAAATGTGAAATGAAAAGGTTTTTATTTCATGTTCAGTTTCCTGCATTTTATTCATCAAAACTTGCTTAACGTTTTGTCCAATTTATTTTAAAACCTTCTTATGGGGGAGGGGGGAGTTCTGAGATTTTCTGACAGTTCAAACAAAAATAAATTTTTCTCCATACAAATTTTGTGTCATGAGTGAAAGTGTGGAGGGGGGAGGGGGGGAGGGGGGGGGGGTTAAAATGTCCTTTTTTGAATTACATAATAAGAGAACTATTTCTTCAACACCCACCGCAATGATGCCATGGTGGTTATTTATAAAATATGTGTATGACGTTGATGATGAAGTTTCAAGATTGATCGATGAAATTTACCAGCGTACAATTTTACATTTTTTTTTCTTGGCGTATCAATAAAAAGAAAAGTTTTAAGTTTAGTTTTTTTTTGTTTTTTCACCCAGTTTTAAATTAATATGAAATTTAAACCAATAAACAAACAAGGCATCTTATCATATGAATAATTTCTGTTTTGATTGAAATAAACGCTTATCTTTTTGTTAAACTTTTATGATATATTAATATTTGCAATTGAGATTTTAGAAAAGCTATGATAAAGTATTGTTTAGAAAACCTAAGGATAAAAAATTAAATCGAAAGATAGAACAACATGATGACATTAGAAAGAAGCTAATAACATACAAAGTTTTGTTTTGGTTCTTTAAAAATACGTCATTTGTGTTGCTATGCAAACGATATAATTAAGAATCATTGAAATACGTCCATTATTGGTATTAAAGAACTATAATTAGCGTTATTTTTCAATGTTACTTATTAAATACAAAGACGGTTCAAGCTATACGCACAAAAATCTTTTAGCTGTAGAAATACTTTACACAATTCTTAAAAATTAAAGTGTTCGTGTGTCTCATTGCAACAGCTTGCTTAAAATTGCATTTTTGTATGTTCGTATATGTTTTAATGGTTTAGTAACAACATAATATAATTGTAATAGTTTCATCAAAAGTTAAAAAAGGAAATTAAACACTAAGTAGTAATGAAGCTCAAAGCGAACCAGCTAGACTGCTGTATTCGTTTAAAATAATACGTGCTTTATCATTTTTCAATAAATTTTCAGGTTTGTCAATCATCTGACGCATTTACAGTCAGTCTTTTTCATTGGTAATCTTCTGTTATTATTTTGTGAGTATACTTTTATTATTAGTATAATTATAAACAAAAATATCTTATTGGAATCAATCCAAACTATGGATACACATTGTCATTGAAAAAAAAAAATAATAAAATTAACAGGTAGAAAGTTTTTTCAGTTAAAAATGACTTTAATTTGAAACATTTTTAAGATTTTAAATTTTAAAATTTATTTAAAATCAGGTACTTAAAATAAATTATCAAGCACATAAAATTTATTTTAATGAACGAAAAATACTTTGTTGTATTTTAATGATTAAAAAACGACATTGCTGTTAAGATACATTAAGTTCTTTTGTCTATGTGTTATGCGTAATATAATTTTCGTGCCAAAGTTCAGACTATACAGTCTGCATAACCAATCTTATGAAAGTTTAAAATGTTAGCAATCAATCGAAAATTGTAAGGATTTTAAAGCAAAATTTTGTCAGTAACGAAACTTAATTGAATGTAAATTTATTAATTTTTTGTCAGTTGTTACTTTAAGTATGGGAAATGCGGTTTCAGTATGTCGTCATAAAAGAAGGTAAGAAATGTGTTTTTTATAAACAACTGATAATAAAAATAAGCTATTTTTAAACAACTTATTTGTGGTGATAGTTCATTTTTGTACAACCATTATTATAAAAAGTCTACTTAGTGTGACAGACCTTGATATCTAAAATTAGCTGATAATATAAAAAGGTAATAAATGAATTCGTTAACATAAATAAGTCAATAGCCATTAATAGTATTCTATTAATGTAGTATGTCTAGCTAAGATGTATGTTATTTTCTTGAAATATTAAACGAAATTCATGAAATGAACCAATATTATTATAAAATTTTACATTTACATGAGTATTGACCCCCGAAATGCAAACATTTTAAACAGCTGGTTTGAAAACAAGTTTACTGTAGTAAAATGTGACGTCACGCGCACTTTTTATAGTTTATAAACGCAGAGAGAAAAAAATCGCACAAATTTTACATTCACCTTTACTGTGGTAGACAGATGCGCTTTCGATTGAGGAAATACTGTCTTGAATTATATTTTGTGCATGTATTGCGATTTTAAGCATCAAAAAAGACAAAAACAAAAAATTCGCGACCACAATTTAATTTACTATATTTAAAATCCAAAATCACCTTGCTTGTTTAGTCTATAGGAAGCCTTTGAGTCGAAATCAGTTGTTAGCTTTTTTTTTAAAAAAAATTACTAATTACTTATTCTGTTTTATTCCTTTCGTGAATTGCGGAAGTTTTTATAATCGTTGAACTTGAACCTTTATTTTGTCAATTTTTGTTGGATATAAAAAAAATTGTGATCATGTTGTCAACTTATGTAAATGGCGATTCCCAGAAGCACCAAAATGGATTTAAGTAAGAATTCCCAAAAAATATGCGAATCATTCATCAAGTGAATAACACTTAAGGTCTATATATCGTTATAAGTAAAAAAAACGAGAGAGAGTTTTACTAAATTACTCTCTTTATAAGCTCAATTAGGAAACATATGATGTTTTGGTTTATACTGCTATTCTTGATGAGTTTAAAAATAAAAAAAATCGTTATAACTCATTTCACTCATTATCATGTGTTAACTGTTGTTTATAATCTAATATAAAGTATGACTTACACTCGATATTTATTAAAACTTTCTTAACGATTTTTCCATATTTGGACCTGTGAAAGGTCTTTATCTCGACTCACTTAAACAACACGACCCTTATCGAGTGTATATATACAGAAGAATGTGGAAACAAAGAAATAAAACAGACTGTCGATAACTTTATTATTATTATTACTTAAGACTTACTTCCAATTGGAAACTGATCGTGTTAACAACATCAGGCACTTTTGTCTTAAATTTTTTTTCTTTACATTGCTAAGAAATAAATAGCCGAAAAGTATTTAATCCAAAGTGCTTATCATATATTGAATTGTCACACTTGAAATAATTCGATATCTCTCTGACGAGTTCAAACCACAATGTTATCGAAAATTAATTTTCATCAACCACTAAAATCATATGTGAGGTATTGTAGCATAAATTTAAACTTGAACAATAAACCTTTCAGAGTCGCTACGGAAAATAAAAATGAAAATCACGATGTAATGAGAAATAGTGAGCGCTTCAAATATAAAACACAAACGAATGAAAATTTTCTCAGTCAGAATCAAACACCCGGACAAAACACAACAGTTGTTGAGAAAATCCAAGTTTTATCGTCAACAGAATTAAAGAATCAGAAATCGGAAGTTATGTGTGAAACAAGAGATAGACTCGGTCAGTGGCCAATTGAATCAGAAAGTGAGATAACAGGCTATGGTTTACAACGCATTAGAAACGGACGATTTAATAAGGTGAGTTGAAAAATTATCGATTAAAAATATTTCAAAGTGCAACATAATCCAGAGTTATGAAATGAGGATTTTATGTCAACTAAGGACTTTTGTTGATATAGCAACAGAAATTTCAAAAAATAAATAAAAACTGCAATATAACATTTTATTTTATCTGGATCATTGGAAATTTCCTTTGGTTTGATGAGATAGCAAATATTGAGTCATACGATTTTCAGTGATAGTGAAAGTATTTTTGATAATAAAGAAAAAAAAGAGAATGATCATGCGCTCAACGATAGTTCTCACAGTTCTCACAGTTTTTAGCTTCGTGTCCTTGAACTTCAAAGAGAAATGCATATGCATTTTTTTCTTTTCATGAAAATGCAATATAAAAAATAGTATCATCCACCTCGAAATATAAATATAGATATCCTCATATTTTTTGAACAATCCTATGCTTTTACTGTCTCTCTTTTTCATACATTTTAAATTATAATTAAATAAAATAATTTGAAGGACATAGCATTTTTATCTACGATTAAAAATAGAAACCACTTTAGAATACGCACGATCATTACAAAAGAACAATCAATTAACATCCAGGCACTTGACAATTCCATAGAACAGTGATATAAAAAGACGATAAAAATTTAATTAATAAATTGTAATGATAAGCAATTAAAATAAGTCCGTATGGCAATTGTTTTGAAGAGACAGATTAGATTATTACCCTGTCTGACCTGCGCAAGTCGGAAGATTTTTCTTTAATTTTACGCTCGAAAGATGAGAACGATTTTGTAAATAATGAGTTAAGTATGGTGACGTAAAGATGTTGGCTGTAAATTCCCTTTGAATTTTCAAGGTCAATTTTACCTCATCCGATGTGCGTGCTTATACTCACAAGTATTGATTTGTGATAGACCATATTTATTGCCACTCAATTATTGATCTGTACTTACTAAATTGATAGAGATTTAATTTCCTTTATCGCACTTAAGTGGCTCAAAATATAATTTATTGTATATGGGTCACAAGGTATGGTTTTTTGCAATAAATGCGATGATGGATATATTTAAATATGATTTATTTGACACTATTATCGTTCATCCTTCTTTCGATAGATAAGTTGTGTTGAAAAAATTACACTTTGCTGTATGAATGTGAGCTCAATGTCAATAATGTTATTAGCATTAGCCTTATATAACATTATTCGCATTCTCCAACAGATTGCAAATTTTGATGATCTATATACCTGCACGATTTCATAAAATAATTTAAAGCTTAATTAAAAAATTCCATCATAGATCAACTCAACAGTTTGTTATTTTCAATGGATTAACAAACAAATTTGTTTATTTCAATGAGGATATAACATACGTAAACAGTAACCGAGTGATAAGCTATCATCATGTCAATTGATAACAGATATCATTTCTAAACAAAAGGCTTTTCCTTCTAGTTTTTTTGCACGTTAACCGATAGCAACCCAAAACAAGAATCTTAAAAAGAAAAATTGCTTACTCATACGAGTTAAAGTTACAGCATAGATGACTTTCACTTTTTGTTCCACTTACGCTTTAGCAATGACATAAATACCTAATTCTTTGAATCGTACTTTTTTATGTAAAGGTGTTTGGTTTGAAAGTAAAGTAAAAAAAATATGAAGAAGTGACGTAACTATAAACGAGTTTTTAATGATTTTATGCTTGCAATTTTCTCATATTTTCTTCTTTCTTTTCGCGTTTTAAAATTTTCATTCAACTCTTTTTCAACATGTCACGTAATTAACTTGCATAAGATCTACACTATAGCTTAACATGATAACTGTTAACTTGAAACTTTTTTGACCTTTATGACTTACATTGATTTTTTGTACCTAATCGATTAATTATTTTTGCGTGTAACATTGCACTTAGTAAGGTGTTCCTCATTTCACTTATGTCATTGCACAAAATAATTCAGATTGAACATTCACTTTATAAAACATTTTATTATTTTTATTCAGGGCTTAGCATACACTCGAGAAGAACGACAAATTTTGGGAATTCATGGCTTATTGGCACCTGCACTTAGAACTGAAGAGGAACAAGTAAAGCATGCTCATATGTTATTAGAAAAGTGTGCTACAGATTTGGACAAGTATGTTTACTTGATGGGACTTCAAGACCGAAATGAGCGTTTATTTTATCGCGTACTTGGATCGGATATTAGTAATATGATGCCTCTTGTTTATACGCCAACCGTAGGATTGGCATGTCAAAAGTTCTCGTTGATTTATACAAATCCAAAAGGGCTTTATATCACTATACATGACAAAGGACATATTTACGATGTTATCAAAAATTGGCCAGAACATGACGTAAGAGCCATAGTTGTAACTGATGGAGAAAGAATTTTAGGATTAGGAGATCTAGGTGCTAATGGAATGGGAATTCCAGTTGGTAAATTAGCACTTTATACTGCTTTAGCTGGGATTAAGCCTCATCAATGCCTTCCCATCACTCTCGATGTTGGAACCAATACTCAAGCAATACTTGATGATCCTTTGTATATTGGATTGAAGCAAAAACGAGTAACCGGACAAGAATATGATGAATTTGTTGAAGAGTTTATGACTGCGGCTGTAAGAAGATTTGGTCAAAGTTGTTTAATTCAATTTGAAGATTTTGGAAATTCCAATGCTTTCCGTTTGATTGAAAAGTATCGAGATCATTATTGTACATTCAATGACGATATTCAAGGAACGGCTAGCGTTGCTGTTGCAGGATTGATTGCTTCACTACGTATTACAAAAACTCGCTTATCAGATAATAAAATATTATTCCAAGGCAGTGGAGAGGCAGCATTAGGTAAATATCAAAATTTAATATATGATTTTTTTCTTCCAAAAAAATTACTTAATTTTTTTTATTGTTTAATTGTCTTTAGGTATTGCTGAATTATGTGTAATGGCAATGGTTCGAGAAGGTATTTGCGAGGAAGAGGCAAGAAAACGAGTATGGCTTGTTGATAGTAAAGGATTGATTGTTAAAGATCGACCAAAAGGCGGTATTAATCACCATAAGAGCAAATTTGCACATCCTCATGAGCCTGTCGATACATTAGCTGAAGCTGTAAATATTTTAAAACCGACTGTCTTGATTGGTGCTGTAAGTGATTTTGCCTTTTGTTTCTTGATTCATGAATTAATTCAAACCAATTTTTCTTAGGCTGCAATTGCTGGAGCTTTTACAGCTGATATTATTAAAGCAATGGCTGATTTTAATGCACGACCAATAATTTTTGCATTATCAAATCCAACTAGTAAGGCTGAGTGTACTGCAGAACAAGCATACACGAATTCTAATGGAAAGTGTGTCTTTGCATCTGGTTCTCCATTCCCACCCGTTGTTTTCAACGGAAAGACATTCTATCCAGGACAAGGAAACAATTCTTACATATTTCCAGGCGTTGCTTTAGGTGTCATTGCCTCAAGCTGCTCTATTATTCCTGAAGATATCTTTTTGATATCCGCAAAGGTAAAATAAGGATATTTTTTTTTGAATTTGAATAATAATAAGCAAACATATGTGTTTATATTTTTAGGCACTAGCTGACCTTGTTACTGATGAAGACTTGGAAAAGGGTTCATTATATCCACCATTAGAAAATATTCAAGCTTGTTCACTTGAAATTGCTGAAAAAGTCGTTGAATATGCATACGAAAATAATTTGGCTACCGTTCGCCCAAAACCGGAAAATTTGCGACAATTTATTAAGGATCAGACTTATGATGCCTCTTATAAATCTGCTATTCCACCAATTTATAATTTTTAATATTCAATGGTATCATAAGCAATTTTGACCACATGCATGCCAATCATGTAGATATTATAATTCTCTGAATGGATAAAGGACCTTTGTATTTTTTGTTAATTTATTTTTTTTTTCTTATTTATATTTAATTTTATTGAATGAATAAATGAAGGCAAAAAATTAAATTTTGATTTATAATCTTTTGGAATGAAGTTTTCAGAGATTTCAAATTACAATTTTAAAGGAAACGTATTTAATTTTTTTTTTAAAATTTGTAAACAGCAAGTGAGTGTAGAAGTTTAGCTGCTCTGTTCAGTAATAATGTATAAAAACTTTTTTGTTCATTCCTTACTAGTTCTTTGTCGATATAATAAGCAGGTACGTCATTTTTGAACAAAGTTTAGTCGTGTACTTAAAGGAAAAAAAAAATTGCGATTTATGATTCATCTCAAAGAAATTAAATGAGTGATGCAATTTCTCCATAAATAGACACAACATCACAAAGAAACACAAATCGCATCGAATTAAGAGTGAAAAAAATAGCAATAAAAAGTGATTCGGACAGTAATCTTTAAAAATCAATAACAATGACAACATCAATGAATAATTTTCAATTTGCTCCACTGAGGACTCTTGATGACTTTCTTTTAGAATCTGCTAGATTTCAGCTACCTAATTTTGGTGATTTCGAGAAGTGGGGAAATCGTGTAGTTAAAAATCTGCTATACTATCAGACAAATTATTTTGTTTTGGGATGTATGGAGCTTATCATAATCGGACTTTTCCAGCCGGTTAAAATTGCTCTAGGAATGGCATCAATATTTGCTGTGATTTATGCCTTATTAATGATTTATGGACCGAATCAAAATCCTTCAGTTCAACAATTACAATCTGTTAATAAATATGCAGTTTTTGGATTATTACTAGGAATCACTTACATCTTCTTGTACATGTTTGATGCAGTTCTACTCGTTCTTTTTGCTGTTTTGCTTCCAATAAGCAGTAAGTTATTAATTGTATTGATAAAAAAGATTATTAATTAATTTATTTATTTATCAGGTGTTTTCATTCATTCCTCATTGAGATTAAGAAACTTGAAAAATAAGCTGACATCCACAGTAGAATCAATTGGAATCAAGCATTCACCAATGGGACAATTTTTAGAAGCTATGGGTTTAATGCCCGATACATTTCAGTAAAAGAATGTTTGACATGCTGACAGATTTTATCGATGATTTCATTTTTTTAATCACATTAAACTATTATCAATTGTTGAGAAATTTTAAGGAGTATTATACGAAGAAACGCGTTAGTCAAAGGCAGCAGAAACGAAATTTGACATAAATATAATGAAGCATAATTTTTAAAATACATATTTCATATACTTTGCTGCTAAATCTATAACCTATGATCTTTTTTTTCTTAAAGGAATAATTTTTTTTAAATTAAGCATGACTTGGAATCAATAAAAAGAAATTATATTTTTGAGTTTGAAATATGACTTTGATTTTTATAAAGCAGATATACAGCAGATAGCAACAGATTATTTAAATTCATTTCGAAAATTCGAATACGAATGTGAGAATACATTTTATACATTAGTCTGCATACTCAGTGAAAAATAAGAGAAAGGAAAAAAAACATAATCATTTGTCTTTCAAATTTTGAGGAATACGAATGAATATCTCGGGAAAATAATTTATTAAGTTTAGTGTGTGGATATAATTAAGTAAACTAAATGATAAAGATATTGAAATGTCTATAAAATATTATTAGATATGCTTTAAAAATTAAAAATTAAGCATTAGTGCTTAAAAATTATTTAGTGGTGAACTTTGAAAGCTTTGTGTAAAATTTCAAAATCATAGATATTTGGAATAGATCAGCCCAGGTGTATATTTAATACATTTTTGTTTTATAATTCTTAACCAAAATGAAAAAAATGTGAATTTTAGGCATCTTTAAATTATTAGCAATTATTAAATTCCTTGGTTTTTTTTAAAAAAAAGAACTTTGGTGCTTAATATTTTTTTCATATTCCTCTACATTTGTCTCGATACAGTTTATTCAGAGAAAAAATTTTGAAAATTGATGTTACTAGCTGACTCATGATTATAACTGCGATCTCTTACCAACCTACTCTAAAGTTGAGAGTGATGATGTGTGTGCAGTTTAGCAAGAGTTAATATAGTTTTTATGCTATATCCGCTTTATCCCTATTTTTTAATAATAAAATAATAATTTAAAATGTTGCATAGTAGAATATCGTTGATATGCTTAATTTTAAACTATTTACGCAAATAACAAATGGAAAAGAGAGAAAGTAAAGCTGTTTGGATTTATAACGGTACTCGAGCTCAGCGAGTAACATTCTTTTTGTCCAACAGTTTGGTATTCACTCTTTTATAAAAAGTTTCTTTCTATGTCTTTAAGAATGACTGACTCACTGCAAATAAAGAGAGAAACTTTCTCTCTTCTCACATGTAAGCTATTATTTTCTGTATGCACAATGAATGATCGTACCAAACTATCTTTATTTGAACGAAATATTTAACTTTTACTCATATATGTAAAAACAAAAAAAATGGTCTTATGAATCACATGTGCAAGTTTAATTTGAAATATCAATAAATTTCTACTTCTACTCAGTTGTGATAATCAATGGAATCTATTAGTATCTACGTACTGATTGTTTAATTGTAAGATGAGAAGAACAAACTTAATTATCTTGAATCATCAATAAATATGCTTTTAAGCTTATTTCCAGCGAAGTCATCAATAAGTTACAACTAATTGCTTATGCAGTTTAAAACTATAAAATTTGATTATTCCTTTCGCTACTAGCGTAAAACTCCAACTAATATATATTGATTATATATAATCTGAGTTTTAATTGATGTTTATTTATGTTGGCATCAGACGAACTTTCTTCATCTATAGAACTTTAAGGGTCGATAAATGCTATTTTTTTTTCTTTTAAAAAGGTTTGCAAACCTTTGTTAAAGCTATTTTTGCGTTATTAATTAAAGAATTGATGTTGCAATTTCATTCATCAATTCTATTTATTTTTTAAATTAAAATAATCTTAATTCTTTAAAATTATGCAAATCAATAAAACTCAATTAATTTCATGTGAAATATTAATCCTCAACTTTTTTGAAAATTAACAGATGGTCTAGAAATTAAGTTCACTACATTTTCAATTTACTAATTATCTTTTTGCACGGATTTATTAAAATTTCAGCATCTTTAATACAGCATTAAGAAATTTTTTTTAAACATGTATGAAAATGCGTTTAAAGACATCCACATCTTGAGGAGATGATTATCATATTAGAAATTTACAAAATTTGTAATGAAATAATTTGATTATTGTGACAAGATTGATTAGGTACTCAGTATTTTTGATTGAGCTCTGTAACATTATCAACAATAAAAATTTAATACGTTGTTGACGACTTGGGAGAGCGTGTGGGTGGTTTTAGCTTTTTGAATATGTCATTTTGCATAAATTTAAATGTTTTGTACCTAAATAATTGTTGTTTACAATTCATGAAGCTATCAAGTATATTAAATATTAACATAACAAAGCATATTAATCAACAACAATTATTGTCAACATTCTTAATTTGCACTTTCTTTTCTTTAAGGTAATTAGAACATGAATTAAGAAAATAGAATATTAAATGAGTAAAGATATATCGACGAGCTCCTGATTCCTTCAGAATTTATAAATGTATTGTACAATAATAGAAAATTTCTGAGTATCTGTTCAAGTATTTAAATGTATGTATATATTTGTAAACAGCTTTACTGCCTTTTTTAACGATGAAGGCGGATGGTATCGTATTCTAATGTAAAAAAACATAATTTATGTCCTTAACAAACTAAACCAAAAAGAATGGAATCAGTTTTATATGAAACCCTTTGAATTAAAGATTTCAATTCTTAAGACCATTTAAGAGGCAGGGAAAAAGTTGGCTTTTTGCGTTAATATAGTAAATTAAGAGACCTAAAATTCACTTTTTTGCAATCCTGTAAATAAAGATCAATGAATAACTTAAAACTTAATATTTTCAGATCATCCTTGCAAAGAGAGACAAAATCATTACAAAATTACCTGTTAGAGTAAATTAAAAAAATCTCAAATTAAATTTATGTCCTTTTTACAACAAAAAAAGGATATAGAAGTGATAAAAGCACATCTCATCCTAGAGCAAATTTTAAAACGTTAATTAAACCCTAATGGAAATGGCCGGAGTCGAAGTAGCTTTCTTATTTCAATTTGGTAGTTTGCGTGATATTGTTTCAACAAATGTTGGATCCATGACATTGAACAAATTAAAGGAATTGGCGAGCGAATTCATCAATTCTAAGGTAAGTGAAATACCTCAACGTATTCTTACTTATTACTTGTGGCGCTTACCCTAGCAGACAAGTGAGTATACTCATGGTGCCGTAACATACTCAAGAGTATGTTTAGAATATATCCTTGAGTATGTTACGGTACCATGAGTATACTCATTTGTCTGTTGGGGTTAATCTGCAAATTAATACTAGCAACGCAATTTTAGGATGAAAGAAATATTCATGTAAATGGAAATGTTTTCCCCATTCATTATCAGTCGTCCTTATAATACAATAGAAAAAGTTTCCTTAATGGATGTTTTATAAGTCGCCACTTGTTGTTCAAATGCCTCACACTACTTGTTGCCTGCGCGATACATAAAATAACATGCATACCAAAATGATTGATTTTGTTTCATGACAATAATTTATTCAAATTAGGATGTGGCAAATTCATTATAATTCTCATTGCGAAAATTTTCTTTATCTTTGAAGGATGTTTAAGATGAACTTTTATTAAAGTAATGCCGTTGGAGTAATTTCAATCTTTTCCACCAAAAGGTCTCGGATATTTTTATGAACAATATTATCAAAATATTTACCAAACAATAGCCTTAGGAATGGTTCTAAGGATTTTTATTATCTTTTAAAGTCAATTTTAAAAGCATAAAATTTTGATCAAACAACATTTCAGATCTTTTGATAAATTACCTTGACATTTATGAAATTTTTAATGTGAGAAAAATTCTTTTGTGTTTTAATTCATCACTTAATCTGTTCGAATTTTATTCAAAATGATTTTGAGTCAAACTTCAAAGTTACAAAAAAGGTAAAAATCCTAAACGATTTTAAAATGTATTTTGGTACTTTTTCTTTACCCCGAGCACTTACAATATTAGCATATGGGCAATTCCACAGATGAGTGGAATTTCAGAAAAAGCAAATTGTAATTCTTTTTCTACTTGTAGATTTGAATTTCAAAAAACCGTTAGATTTTGGAATAATAAAAACTTGAGAAACAAACAAATTCGATTATTCTACATATTTTATAAATCTTGCTCAAAACCATAAACTTATAAATTAACTTGTTTTCGTCTTTATTTAGTTATCTTTTAACACTTTTTTTTCCTAATCTTTCTCACACTCAAAAATCGTAAACAATCACCTTAAATTTTATTGAATTAACTATAACGTATTTTAAAAGTTCAAATTTTACTAAAATTTTGAGGAGACGCTTTTCGTTGCACTATTTCAATACATGTTTTACAAAATTCTATTTTTCTGATTAATAAGTGACTTAACGGCTACAAAGACTTTACAGAATCATAAAGCAATTCAGGTTGTACAGGAAAAAAACATTCAATATTTGTCTAGATATTTAAAAGGTAAAAAAAAACTAATTTTAAAATCAGAATTCCATATTTTGAAATAGTGCAACGCTCGCGAAAAATCAAATATTTGCTTAATTAATGCATATAGAAAGAAGCAGTAACATCCAGAAGATAGAACTGGGCGTTTTACATAAGTATGCACAGTCGTTGGACTGTCTAGATTGCCTAATTAAGAGAAAAATGATCTCAAACACGAAATTTTTGAAAAAATCAATCCGTGGAATTGCCCATATAAGAATCCTAAAAGGGCACGTATTTAATACTTAGTCTATTATATACATGACATTTATGTTCTTTCAAGGTTATTTTAAAATTAACCTTATTCTCAAAAACAAGACTGGTAAATGAAGAAATATTTTAAGATCACAAAAATTTTTAGGAATACGGGGAAGTTTGAGAAAGTTTTTGAGGAAAAATGTTCATTTTTTTTTTTGGCTTTAAATTACCTGCCATAATATTAAGTGCATGCCATAAATTATTTAGCATCTCGAAGATTTGTGTTTCAATAACCTTTTATCAATTTTTTTTTGAATGTCGTAACAAAGCTTTTGGGCTTCACTGCTATATTTTTTGTTTGTTTAGTGTTATACGAAATACTGTCCGAAGTTTTTGAAAATGGAAAACTTTTGTCAAGTTCAAGTGCAAAAAGTACTTTTTCAATATAAGTACCATGATGTATACCCATGAGATATAAATTCTACTCAATTTTTTAATGTAAAATCTGGTAAAATCATTTGTTTCTTCCTTATTGTGCATACTCTTAAAAGCTCTTAATAAAATCGATGAATTCAATAGATTCTATTTTAAACCGAACATTCCTTAATTGCCTTTTAATTTCAATTTGATTGAAACAGTGTTCAAAATTTAAATCATCTATTCTATAAAACAGTAATTAAATTATGAATTTGCTCAAATTTTAAAAAAGAGGAAATTAATGTCAATATTTAAATGTTGATACATATTTTTTTTATCAATATGCTTCAAATAATATTAATAATAATGTATTCATCCAAATATTCATTACTTCACACATTGCTTTTTTTGTATAAATATGCATTGATAAGATATGATTTCCACTCACGCATATCCCATTACGTGATATTTATTTCAATGTCATAATCATTAACATACTTGTGATGAGTATAATTTTGAAAAGAGTTCTTTATTAAAGTTCTATATACATTTATCGAAGCAAAATAAATCTATAAGCACACTTCTTATTAGAATGTCTTTTTTTCAAAAAGAGTAAACAAATTAATTTTGATTGAATTTATTTGATCGGTTCTTTTCAATATCAATATTTTTTGGAGCAATTATTAGAAACCATAATTCGATTGATAATTTGAGAAAACAAATTATGATTGCTTTTTATTAAATGAAGATAATATAAAGCAGAACTCGAAGTCGATAGGGTTTGAGTCGACTCGAGTTGACTCGAGATTAAGTAATTAAGATCATTAAAACGAAAATTTTCTTCCTGATGATTTTGTAAATGTAATAATTTTATTTCACCCACATAATAAAATTTTGCTGTAAACTCTGAATTTGCAAAAGTTAATTATTTGGTGTTATCGGTGTTATCATATCTGCACTACATCTGAAAAATTTAAAAATTTGAAAATAATTCTATTAAAAAATAGTTTTTTTTAAGATATTCATCATAATTTTATTGCAAGAATATTTTTCAACTTTTTAAATTTTAGCATTTTCAAATTTGTTTTTGCTCTTTCCAATTGTACAAACTAAATAATGATATTGAAGGACTTGAAGCAAACTTTCTATTTCAAGAAGCAAATATTTTTTTACGCTTAAAGTTTTCAATTCTATATTGTGTGCTTCATTTAAGCTGTAACATAGTTAGCTTTCTCAACATTGCATAAAGTATGCTTTAAGCCATTAATACTTTCAACAGTATTTTCTTGATAATATGGATAGGGTGTGACAATTGGAGCAGGAATTATTGCTTCTTCTCGTAACTTCGCCATATGCTTAATAATACTGTAGTATTGAAATACTATAACCCAAACGCACAAATCAATCACTGTATAAACTGCACAAAAGGACCCTGAAAATTATTAAGCGAATAAAAATTTATTTCAATATTTTAAATATTATACTTACAATAAAGCCAATTGTTAATTGCAAAGCGCTCATATAGCATACTCGTACCAATAATAAGCAGTATGCTATTAATTACTAACGAAATAATCACATCAAATATCATCCAGGGAACAATTAACTGTGCACGATTTTTCAGTACACCCGTAAAGAGACTCAAACAAACAAGCAAATAAATTGTTGCGATTACAGTTCCAATAGTTAATTTAAAAATTGTACCCGATGCCAATTTTGTAGCTGAATTAAGCTGGATAATATCAAGAGTTTCTCCACGATTATTGATCGCAGGATAATAATAATAATC
This sequence comes from Chironomus riparius, assembly GCA_917627325.4. Lineage (NCBI taxonomy): Eukaryota > Metazoa > Arthropoda > Insecta > Diptera > Chironomidae > Chironomus > Chironomus riparius. The sequence goes on along the minus strand of OU895879.1, from coordinate 26,445,023 downwards.
TTCCATTTCTTTTTGATCTTCTATGTCTTCTAATAGAAGTTTTTGAGCCTTCTCAGCATTTATCAATCCCAAAAGCATCACAAACATTACAACATGAGCAATTAACTGTGAAAATAAAAAATTTTGAAAGAAATTTTTGATAAAGTACAATAAAAAATGGCTAAAAATCCAATACTTACGATTTCATATATGCTGATTAAAATAGCACCTAATCGCAAATTTTTCGGGGATATTTGAACCCTTTCGATCCATTTATATGGAATTAGGATCATGTTGATAGCTTTAAAGTTTTCAAAACTCCAAAATAAATGGAAAATAACTTTAATTCGTTATTCACAAAGTCTTCATTTTTCAAGGAACAAAGAACGCTTGCGCAACTTTTTATATGTGTTGAAGACATCTAGCGGAAAAGCTTTTAATTTAAAGTTCATTTATCCTTAGAGAATGATACAGAATGAATTTCAAAATTGACACGTTTTTCAGATAATGAAATAAAGTATGAAATTTTAACCAGTTATGGATTTTTTTATGCGAGAAAATAATTAAAAGCTTTAAAAGTACATGGCAAAAAATTTAAATTTGTCAATTTTCTTCTTTATAGGTGCCAGATCATGGAGTCAATCATCTCTCAGATCGTTTGCTGCTCTTCCGTCATGACTATAATTCCAATAATATATTGCAAATGATAAATTCACCTTCAGACATAACTGATGAGACTCTTGTAGAAATTGTTTTGACTGCTAACCGTAAGTTTATCTCACAAATCGATTCTTATTTTGCTAATTTTTTTTTCAAACATTTTAGCTGTCGTTTATAATTCTTTGGATAATGAAATTCCTTTAATAAGACCCCATGCACTTGTTGTTCATTCCTATAAAACCCCAACATTTTGTGATTTTTGCGGAGAAATGCTTTTTGGTTTAGTTCGTCAGGGATTAAAATGTGAAGGTAATATTTCCTATAAATAATATGCAAATTAAAATTATTAATTGAAACTTTCTCTGATCTCAAAAGGATGTCAACAAAATTATCATAAGCGTTGTGTTGTGAAAGTACCAAATAATTGTAGTCGTATTGATGTAACCAGAAGTCGTGTGAGTCAGGTGAGAAGTCCATCAGGGAGCTCAAATAATTCGAACAATATTGAAGATCAACAATCTCCTTCGTCTTCTTTGGTAAGAAAAATGCAACAATTGATGCATGAAATTAGCAACTAAGTTTTTTTTAAAATGAATCTTATAACTTTCGCAAAGCATAAAAGACAAGTAATTAAATTTCCGTCCATTTTTTTTATAAAATTACTCGAAAGCATTTGCATACTTTAAAATATAAAAAAATAGATTAATTAAAAACTATGCATTATCAAAATATTATTATTGTTGTTCGAATCTATTTTCTTAGATCTTAAAAAAATTTACGAAGAATCTTAAGATAACTTAAAAGTAATGCACTAATTTTATTGGTGGTGGGATCTGTGATAATTTTACTTCTTTATCTTTTTTAATAACCCTCATACATGCATAATTTGTTTACAATAAATAATTGTAAAAGAGACAGTTTTTTCTTTGAATAAAATTTATGGTTTTTTTTTCTTATTAAAAATCTTATTTGCATAATTATTTATGATGAAAAAAAAGTATTAGAAATGAATTCACAGATCCTTTGCCACTACACTGAAAAAAAAAAGTTACAGAAAATTGATTTTTTGCTCCGAATTTTTCCAGCTTGTACCGAGCATAAGATTATGTAACTCTTCTTCAAATGGAAGTCGTGTTGGGTCAGTATCAAGTCAAAGGATGAAAATTCCTCATACTTTTCAAGTTCACACTTATACAAGACCTACAGTTTGTCAGTATTGTAAGAAGCTCCTTAGAGGACTTTTTAAACAGGGATTACAGTGTAATGACTGTCATTATAACGTCCATAAAAAATGTGTTGAACTTGTGCCAAAAGATTGTGAAAATAATTTACATATAGATGTAACAAATGACGTTGGAAATAGTAACACAACGAATGAAGAACGAGACTCAGTCTTTAGAGAGGAAAATGAAGACAGTGATTTTGACGAAGCTACATTTAATAGTAATTTTAATGCTACAAATCGTGACAGTTTACAATCCTCCATCAATGCTATAGCAAAACTTAATGGAAGCAACAAATTGGATGTTAATGACGACAACTTTGATTCTGTTTCCGAACAATCAAGACATTCAGAGTAAAGTTTTTTTATTTCTTTTAAAAAAGGAGCTCACTTTTAATTGAATAATTACTTCTTTATTCCTTAATTAAAATAGTGCATCCTCATCGCCAAGTGCTAACATTCCATTAATGAGAATTGTGCAGTCAGTAAAGCATACAAAGAAACGTGATGGAAAGGCTATAAAAGAGGGGTGGCTTGTTCATTTCACTAATAAAGAAAAGACTATTAAAAGACATTATTGGAGATTGGATTCGAAGGCTATAACGTTGTTTGTATCTGATCAAGGTAGCAAATACTATCGCGAGATTCCTCTAAATGAAATTTTGACCATAGATACAGCTCGTAATATGCAATCAGGTAGTTTTAATTTTGATTTTAAAAAACTATTATGTTGTATTGTGATATATCTATGCTTTATTATATAGATGTCTTGCATTGCTTTGAAATAAGAACTGCAAATGTGGACTATTTTGTCGGACAGGATCCGTTGTATAATCTCAAGGAAAATGAAGCACTACTAACATTACCTCCTCCAGATTCAGGTGTTGGAGCATATCTTGCGAAAAGCTGGGAAACAGCAATTCGTCAAGCAATTCTTCCCGTTACCAATTGTACAACATCAAAAGATCAATTAGGCGAGCCAGAAGAAAGAATAACAGATATAAGTCAATTATATCAAATTTTTCCTGATGAGGTTTTGGGTTCTGGCCAATTTGGTATAGTTTACGGTGGAGTTCATAGAAAAACTCTTAGACCTGTTGCTATTAAAGTCATTGATAAATTAAGATTTCCAACAAAACAAGAGGCACAACTTAAAAATGAAGTTGCAATTTTACAAAATCTTCAGCATCCAGGAGTTGTCAATCTTGAGAGAATGTTTGAAACGCCTGAAAGAATATTCGTTGTTATGGAAAAACTGAAAGGAGATATGCTGGAAATGATTTTATCAGTAGGTCGACTTAATGAGCGTGTAACTAAATTCCTTATTACACAAATTCTTGTGGCTATTAAGCATCTTCATTCTCGAAATGTAAGTCTCTTTTTTTATTTCAAGTACTCATGTAAATAAGGTCGTTCTTATTATTATTATTATTATCTTTATTTTTAGATCTGTCACTGCGATATGAAACCGTAAGAAACAATCAAAACTTTAAATACCTGTTTAATGTTCATAAAATGTTTATATCTGATTTTTTTCGGTATTTTTTTAACAGAGAAAATGTTCTTCTTAGTTCAGATGCTGAGTTTCCTCAAATTAAATTATGTGATTTTGGATTTTCTCGTATCATAGGTGAAAAATCATTCCGACGATCAATTGTTGGAACTCCAGGTTTGTAGTCATTGTGAAAAAACAAAAATCTAATTGATGAATTATAACTTCCGTTTTTTGTCGATACAGCATATCTAGCACCTGAGGTTCTACGCAATAAAGGTTATAACAGATCATTGGATATGTGGTCAGTGGGTGTAATAATTTACGTTAGTTTATCTGGAACATTTCCTTTTAACGAAGATGAAGATATTAACGATCAAATTCAGAATGCTGCGTTTATGTATCCGCCAAATCCATGGAAAGAAATTTCATCATCAGCAATCGATCTTATTAATAATTTATTGCAAGTAAAACAAAGGAAACGTTACACAGTAGACAAAAGTTTGATGCATCCGTGGCTTCAAGATCACGTGACATGGCATGATTTAAGAAAATTGGAAACGCAAGTAGGTGTAAGATATTTGACACACGAATCTGATGACAGTAGATATGAAGAACGCGACGAACAAAATGCGACTCAGCCATGACCAAATAATGCAAACATCGGAAGCGATAATATTGAAAATGATAGCAATAACAAAAGTCGCTTCATGGAAGCAATCTGTAATTCATTTCGTTCATATTTATGTCGTAACGTAAAGGCCTAACTTTTTACTAGCATTTAATCTCATAATTTTAATGGTAAATTAAAAGATACTGTTTCTTCTAAAGCTCAAAACAACGAATTAGATTGAAAGAATACTCAACATTCCATTACTTTTATTAAGTACCTTACTATAAATAATCTCTTTCTGAATAAATAAAAAAATCTTCCACTATTTATGAAAAAAGTAAAACAAAAAGAGAGTAATTGGGAAAATACACGTGTTATATTTTGATATTTTAGTGTCGTTTTAAAATACTAAAAAAAAAATCGATAAAAAGATATGTCAGATAATCAGCAATTTCGTGCATTTCATATCGTCCAAAACTATAGTGAAAAATGAATAATGTCATTATTTTTGTCTTCTTTAAATTTGAGTGAAACTTTTCACTTATGTTAATTATTTTCTCTCAAAGTGCCTAACCAAATGAAAATAATAAGAGTAATAATTCAAAATAATGAAAAGATATGCTGTGTATATTATATTTTGGGAAGACACCAGCCTTGAGAAATTTCGATTTTTATTAAAATGAATTTCAACAAAATATAACTTTGAAGTAAATATAATAGCTGTAGTCCTTCAAAACCTTATTGGCTTAACTTTGATGGCATTAAGTTTTGAATTGAAAACGTAACAGTAAATGCCAAAAGTCCTAAAAATACGGTTATCAAAAATATTAAAAGACGATCAACAACACTTTCTCAAGGTATGGGTGCTTTAGTCAAATTCATTTTTAAGAGAACACCTATCATTCACATTAATTTATCAAAATTGTTCATCTCATTGTGTTGGAAAATTTTTCAAATCATTAATTACTTTTAATGTTTTTTTTACATGTTTCATAAATGGAGAACACACTTTTTAAATGTTGAATTCTTAAAACAATTTATTTTGAATATATTGTGTAAACACTAACTGGTGATAATAAACATTCTTTGAACACTTCTTCAGTTCAGAATCTGGAAAACATTAAAATATTTATTTCTTATCACTTTCAGCTTAAAGATGAATTTTCAGCAGAACTCTGATTTTCAGTTCTCGATTAAATTTGTTTTTAATTTTTGATACTTTGATAACTTCTCTTGGATCAAATATAATAAATTCATATGTGCATAGCACAATGTTGGAAACTAGATGAGTTTAGAAATTTCATCCACTTAAGAGATTTGCGCTACGTTGCACATCACAACAATTTTTGTACTCTTTTTGATCTAATAAATTTTTAAATTGAGTTTTATGCATGTAACTTGATGAATTATTTTCTCTTTTGAATCATTTGCAATGTTGAGAATTTTTTAAAATTTATTTGAAGTTTGTCATCTCTAAGAAAATGTCGCTTATATTTCTTTTAATTTTGTTTAATGTGATAAGTGCAGAGTGGGTAAAGTTGCCGAATATTTCGCCAACAACTCAAGTGCCAAAGGTCGTATTTAAACTTGCACAACCTATAAAAAATTCTTTTTTATCTTCGGAAATCTTAAATAGTGTAATTTCGTTACCTTCTTCAACAACAGAAACTTCAATTTTAGAAAATAACTTATCCACAAGAAAATCTTATGTGCGACAATACTTTCAAACCACAGTAACATCACATGTTCTAAATGTTTTAGGAAATTTATCAAATGTTACAAACAACGAAGAACAATTAAAACCAGTAATGCTTCAACCAAATGAAAATAATAAAAATCGAGTGATATATTTCAACAAAACTGTGCAAATGAATGTAATTCCAGTAAAAACCTATCAAATAATGTTGAACAAGACTGATGAGAAATTTGAAAATAATAATAGCAATTACTATGAAAGTGATGATGATGGAATGGCACTTGTTGACAACGAAACTGAGGATGTGTACTATGACGATGAATATTATTATGAGGATGAAGATCAAACCACAAAATTTAATCCTTTTTTGAAAAAAGTAACATCGTCTACAACAGCACTGCCACCAAAAACTCATAAAAAGAAGACTTTAAATCAAAAGCTTCAGCGACGTACAGTAATTCAAATGATGAATTCAAAGCAATATAAACCTTTTGGTGATGTTAGCTTTCCAAGTTTTATTAAATTTCTGAGAAAAATTCAAGAATCTTTCGCAATAAGAACAGCTAAAACTATTGGAGATAAAATAAAAATGCTGGTGGGCTTTCGAGATCAATTAATGGTCACAATTAACAAACAAATAAGAAGACTCTGGAGAGGAAATCAAGCAAAAGCTAGTTCAAAAAAGTCTTCTGGAAGTAGAAGATCAAAAAGAACTTTAGGTTTAGATCACGGTCATGGGTCTGGTGCAATGGATTTTCCATCTGCTGAAGGTGCACTTTTAAGTATCTGTTTTTTAACCTTTGCCGTTTTTCTTATAAAGCTTGTTCTAGTAAGTACTTTTCTTATTATTTTTACCAATCTTTTTACTACGTTTTTATTATGTCAATACTATTAAATTTCAGCAAGTTATACAAACAATCAAAATGAAAAAAGCGATGTGGGCAACACAAATGATGATGGGAACTGAAAATGTTGTTATCAAAAGGCAGCGAAGAAGTACTGATGATGATTTACAAAAATTAGTTAATATTTATGATTCGATTGAAAAGTTAAGATTAAAATATTAATGTTAAGTTATTTAAGTTTTAGTATTACATATTTATTTATCATAATACTCGTTTCTGATTCGTAAAATGATTTGAGTTTGATTTTTCAAATTACATATTATTTTACAAATGCTTTTAAAGCTATACATATTTTTAAAAAATAATATAAAATGATATCCTTTGCTATTTAGCATCAAATTACAGCTGCACTAAAATTACAGCTGTAGATTACGTCATTACGTAAAAATCAGATTACAGCTGCAATTTACAGCTGTAGTTTAATTGGTATAAATAACATACAGCTGTAAATACATATGGCGTTTAGAGATTAGACAAGTGCTTAGCTGTACTTACAGTTGATATAATTTTTCGAGAATTCTGCTGGTTTTGACTATGATTTTTCCTTTTACAAAAAGATGGAATAGAAAACGAGGTACAGTAGCGTGCAAAAGTTTATAATCATCACATTTTTCGCTTTGGAGCTGTTTAACCAAACAAATCATACATTTTCTTAAAGATTATTTGAAATTACAGTTAATTGGCTAATAGTTTAATTATTAAAGCTAATTTCATAAAGATTTTTGATTAGCAATCCAGAAAATTGTTTGCCATTTTGAAATTGAAAATTTAGCATGAAAGGAAAAGAACCAAAAACTGAATGATGCAATAAAATAAAGAATATTATGCTAATCTTATGTTTAAGCATAACGATTAATTTAATTCGTGCTAGAAAGCATTAAAAATTGTTAATAAACAATCGTTTATAAACTATTGCACACTACTGTACCAAGTTTTCTATACAATCTTTTTGTAAAAGGAAAACTCATAGTCAAAACCAGAATAATTCAAGAAAAATTACATCAACTGTAAGTACAGCTAAGCACTTGTCTAAGCTTTAAGCACCATCTGTATTTACAGCTGTAATTTTAGTACAGCTGTAATTTGATTTGCCAAATAGTATAAGGTTGAAATGATGTTATTTATAAGTATGCTTAAGAATTATTTTCAATGAATTGTTTATTTGAAAAATAATTATTTATCCATCAGGACTAAATTTAACGATGTCTTGAAGCATCTTTATAATGGAAGATCATTTTATCCTATGGATTTAAAATTATAAATCACAAGCTACCAATGAACTCAATGGATTAATACCGAATACATTCTGTTATATTTCTATATTAAATATAAATAAATAGAGAGTTCTTTTTTAAAAGATTTCTAATCTTAGAGATTAAACACAAGACTTACAATTAAACTTTACAATGTTCGTTCTTTTCTCCTAATTTATCTATTATTAAACAGGATGTATTAATTGTTTAATTATTTACAATCAAATTTCTGTAAAAGTTAATAATCCAAAAATCTTTTGTCTGCATGGGATAAGTATAGGCTCTTTTCTTTCCTAAGTGAATTAACTTCACTTATTAATCAATCACTAGATTAGCTTTTAATGACTTGAAATTTTAAGAAATAAAAAAATTATCAAAATCATTGTAAATTCTCGAAGATCTATTATATTTGCTTGATCTAGCTTGTTTTCTTAAATAGTGTCGTCTATTCCAGAATTTCTGTCTTTCTTTGTGTTCTAAAAATTTTTCTCGATTTTCTGGAAGTTTAAGCTTTTCACGATATTTTCTCATTTTCAGTGCAGCTTTCGAAATTTTCTGGTCCTTTTCATCCAGTTCAAATGAATTGTCCATCGAACTGTGATGATCAGTTTCTTCTAAATACTTTTCAGAATAATCTTCAAAAGTTATATCTGGAAGATCTTCTGGTTCTTGCTTTATAATAACTACATCATTAAAATCAAATAAATTTGCTGATTCATGACTATTTTGTGAACTGCATTTCCACGAAATCATATCAGAACTTTCACAAATATCTGATTCAGGTTCCTCTTTTATTTTCAAGTGATTAAAGGAATGCTGCTGATCTAAGTCTTCTGATATTGATCCGGTTTCATGATTATCTTCATTTGATTCAATTATCAGTTTTCTGTTATTCTCATTCACACGGATTTTTACAATAGAACATTTTTCCGTGTAATTTTTTACAATATCATAAATATTATGAACAACCTTACTTTGTTTGTTTTTTACAGATTTTTGCAATTGGGGAATATTTGTCGGCTTTTTATCGCGAATATTTTGCTTTTGGGTTTCCTGCACTTTCCGCTTAAAATGATAGAATTTAATGACTTTGTCTTTGCAATCTAAGCAAATTTCTGATAAGTTTCCACTTTGAATCTGAAATATCATTTGTTTTTCATAAAATTAAATATTATTATAAATAATATTGTACAGACATTAATGCTGAGTGCCTCATTCAAAATTTCATGAAGAGAGTGATAAATTCCATTATATTCTATGAAATTTGAATTTATGTCAAAATATTGATTGACTCCAGTAAATCTGCAAAGGGTGCACATCTTTGATTCAAATTTATGGATGATATTACTATCCATTTTTTATATTTGAAAACTTTTTGTTATTCTAAGCAAAAAAATCGCACAAATTTTTATGCGATTCGCAAATGTCAAGAAAAATATTAAAGCTTAATTTAAAAAAATTCAAACCGCTAAACAAATTTGTATGGGAATGATAACATCTTGCTGATCTGGTATGAATAAAGAGGAGGAATACTAAAATTGTTAAACAATAAAAAAATACATATTTTTATTAATTAGTTTTCCACAAGTCTTTTTTTCATTTAACTTTATTTCAACATTTTTATTATTTTAATTTACACTATATTGTAAAATACTGATTGAATTTGTGTTGATATTTCTGTTTAACTAATCTAACTTCTTTTATTTCTCATCATTTTTATTTAAATTTAATTTTGGAATTATAATTTAAGTGCTTTTGCTACCAGATTCGTATGCTTTAACATTTCAAAAAACAAATTCATCCCTCAAACGCTCAATATGTTATCAACACGTTACTTCAATCGTTTTTATTCCGCTCAATGTGAGCGATTATTTCTTCATAAGAATAAAATCCAAAACAATTCACTTCCTAAATACACGCAACATACTTTTTTCATTTATATCTTTGTTCACAAGGTTTCAATCTATTCAATTAAATGACACAAAAAAGAAAGAAAAAAAAAATTGATTTAAATTTTAAATGCTGATTTGCGGGACGATAACTTATAGTTGCAAATAATAATGACAAACATGCTCAATTTTTATATCGTGTCTACTCGTTATATTGGGTGATAAAAGTTGTGAAATTTTTTTCCACGATCCCCGCTTAAATATTGAAGATATTTAAATAATATTTGAATGATTTTTAAAAGATTTTACAACATTTTGTATGTGTCAGTCTTGATTAAAGTCAATAATATTATCATTACTCTATATTACTATTAAGATTAAGAAGTACTCCTTATCAACTAAAATAAATTTAAACAATATTTAAGAATTTTGTTGCTGTGCATACGACTTTTTTTCCAATTAGGAATTTCCAATCATTCCATTGTTTAACTTGCAATCATGAGTTTAGCACAGGAACCTATCTAATCATGTTCAAATTTATGTAAAACTTATCGTTGAATCATTTTTCGTTTAAATTAATAACTTTTTTTCTTGACTTTAGAATGTAGACTGTAAATTGTTCTTCTAATACACGTAAATTGTCTTTAGCTGAGGTTTGAGTTCAGGTGGAATTACTGGTGAAGGTTCGTGCGATTTACGTGAAACTAGTCGCTTAAATCGACCACTCAGTTGTTTTCGAAAGCCTCTAAATCCAAGTTTTTCGTTACTACTGTGTACTAACGCGTCCTGTTGAAAAGAAAAGGAAATGTTATATACATGTGACTTACATAGATTGATAATTTCATCATTTCCCCTCGCAAATTAATAGATTTCAAATGTATTAAAGATATGAATCAAATAAATCTCACAATGTTAAAATTGATTTTCATTTCAATTGTAGACGCATTTAGTAATTTTCGCTATTTGAGCTTTGCATTTCTCAATTGCATAACGCGTGAAAAATATTTCTATGCCAAGTCGACGTCTATTTGCTGTTGTCGGGCAATTTCCTTGAAACTCTTTTCTATTCTTAATTAGAACAGTATTTATGTCTCGATTTATAAATGAACATTGGGAAGATGTCGTGTGCAAAAAAATAAAAAAATAAAAAAGGTCTCAGAAAGTACAGCTATTATCAATATACTCGAATAAGAAGCTTGTGTTCTTAAATATTTAAAAAAAAAATTATAATTTAAAATGAAATGAAATGAACACAAAGTACCGATGAAAATGAAATTGAAGCATGTATATTTATTTCACGATCATCGCACGGCATTGAGAAATTTCATATCAACGTGGCGCTTCCGATTTTAAAAACTTAATTATTTTTATCAATTTCCTGTTAACAATAAATTAATGAAGGTATTTTTGCAATGCATTTTTTTTGTGTATACAGTAAATGCGAAAATGTGTCGAAAGTACAGTTTCTATGTGAAGCATAGTAAGAAAGAAACAAAATTTAATTAAGGGAATGTTGCCCTTTGAAAAAAAGGTTTATTGAACTTTTACCCTCTGAATGTGCAATTGCAATCCTATTTTTAGAATTTATAATTTTTTATTTTCTATGTGTATTGAGTCTATTATTATAATCATTTTGAAATCTATATCTGTTGAGTAGGAAGTTTGGATTTATAATTTTATGATGCTATTGTATACTTACTTGACTACTGGCGTTATAAATGTAGAGATTTGGTTGAGGCGGAAGTGGAGGAAAGTGCCAAACACTGGATGGACTCTGTCTAAAGCCAACAGGCTCAACTGTTGAAACGATTTGTGTAGTTTGTGTTGATTCACTATTATGATGTGTGTTGTGTGAAGATTCTTCACGTTTTCTTAATTTGCTGCGAACAAAACGCATTGAAATTATTGTTTCGTTTCTCATTCCGACCATTTTATATTTAAGAACTGTTTTTATCACAATTTTCTTGTTTTGAGTTTTTTGAATCACTTTTTACCACGTTTTTTTAAGTAAATTAATATATTTTATAATATTTAAGTTTTTTGCACAATTTTTCTTTGCATTTTTTTCTAGTTTGTTTTTAAAAAAATTATCAAAAGTATTTTTTTCTTCCTTTTAATTTAATTTTTTGTCTAGTAAAGATTGTCACACTTAAAATGGCACAATCTTAGAAGAGCAGAATGCCTTTCTTTGAACGTTTTAAAGTATTGTAATATCTCATATGCCGATGTAGTTTGCTTTTATAGCTATCTTACTCATTCTCTCTCATTTGCTTAGCTTCGGTTTTTATAATTTGAGAGATGTGTATTTTGTAGAGAGTAAATGCATAAACGAACTCCAAATTATCGTTAAATTAATGTGAAAAAAACCTATATTTATATTGAAATCATATGATGTCTGTATTAAAAAACCCGAATTATAAAAAAATAAATAATATTATCATGGAATATATCAGTTTTTGCCTATGATTCATATTATTTTTGCCGTAATACTCATAAATGAAAAAAAAAGACTCATTTTTCTTTATTATTACTCTCGGACTGATCATATGGGTTCAACAATTGTGATATTCACACGAAAAACTTCGTCGACACTTCAAAAACTGCGAGTCAACGATATAAGATATACTCATTTCGGACTTTGTACTCAATGGAAAATCATACAAAGAAAATATATTTATGACGGTTGGTTTTTGCTTAACTAGAGCACATCTCTCATTTCAACAGACTTTTCTCCAATTAATAGATTTACAAAATAAATAAAAATGAGTTACGAAAAACCCCAGAAAATGACGTCAATATCGCCTCTTAAGATGTAAAACGAAAATGTGAGACAATCATTTTTCTACTAATCGATAAGTTTTTAAAATGTGAAACGTATTTAAGAGATTTCCAAGAAATTTCGTATTAGTATATTATGTTTTGACGGATTTCGAGAGAAAAAAAAAGTAAAGTTCTGTTTACAAATAGAATAAGTTAATTCTAAATGTAAAAAATCTGTTTTGATGAAATAAGTTATTTGCTTAATTTTTATTCTGTTTTACGTCATAACATCACCGGTAAAATCCAACGGATATGAATTCTTTTGAATTTTGTTACACAAGAATTTTTAACTGCAACCTTAACATTATTATTTTGTAATCAGATCGTTGATCTTAAAATTTCGATCGTAATAAGCTAGAAGTAAAAAGCCTAAAGGAAGTCACATCATGAGTAAAGTTAAGTAGATTCATCTATCACAATGGATAATTAATTAAAATAAAAAAGTGTGACAACTGAACGTAATTGATTGATACAGCTATAAATTTAATTAATATTGTCTAGTGAATCATGTTTTTTGGAATATTTTTTAAAAGAGGAAACAAAACAATTTTAGATACGCAATGTGAGGTGACTCACATGGTCAAAACAACTAATAATTTCGTAGATGCAGACTTTTGTAAACATTATCTTAATTAATTTACTTTTTTTCATATGGGTAATTCAGCTCTCAATGAAAGTTTATATCTTTTCAATAACAAATCATAGAAACAGTAAATCTCACCTTGATTTTATTTCATAAGCCTCAATTTCATCAAATGCTATTTCGGAGAAAACCATATTACTCCTGGGTAATTAAAATTGATAATTGCTCATCAGAACATTCAATGTTAAATAAACATAGTTTTAATTATTTTAAATCACATGCATTAATAAAATTTTACGCAATTGAGCTTTAATTCTATGAATTATATTTATTCTCTCTTTTTTCATACTATATCCATTGACATTTTAAAATATGACCATTCGTGAGTCAAAAATCTTTATATGCCAATAATTTTTGTGTTTCTTCATATTTTTTGATGTTTACAAAAAAAAAAAAAACTGGAAAAATTTTTAAAATAATCACAATAAAAAGGAAGGTCAGGAAATTCCGTTGAATTTTAAAATTTATTTTTAAGAATGTTTTGGTGAAATCATCCTGTCAAAACATCTTCTCATGTGCTTAAGATTTAGTTTTCAAGAATATTCTTTTGGTTACTAATACAAACTTATAGAAAAAATCCCAAGTCAGCTGATTTCACAAAATTTAGCGTAGATTTAGGTATACCTGTCTAGGCTTCAAAATGTTATTTTCAGAAATTCTTACTGAATACCTAAATGTTTATGCTGTCATTTCCAACATAAAACATTTCTTTATTTTTGATAAAGTTAATAGAAATTCTTAATACAATTTTCTCTGAAGTATTACTAGTAAATTGACAGATTGCAAAATAATAAAATTAATTTTTAAAAAGCAGCTAACGTCCTTTCTTCGTTTTCTATTCAAATGTTTCTCAATATGCTTCGCTTGTTGCTAAGCGAGAAAAAGACCTGCGGATAATAAGAAAACATTTTCTCTTACTTCTTTACACTCGTCGTCTCTAAATTTTTTTGATTCTACTTTATTCCTTTGTTTCATTTGGGGTTCGTTCATTCCCTTTTATGCAGCAACACGGATCGTTTTCGCAAAGGACAATGACATTGGAAATTGCCTTGAGACATCAACGAATTTACGAGTCATAGGGAATGAAGCGTCAAAAAAGTCAGTAACATAATAGCACAGACGCTTTATACATACAGGCTTGATTTTGTTCTTCAGTTGGTTTAATAATTTGTATTATATTTCGTGGGGCGATTGAATAAATCGAACTGATCAGCAAAATATGTTTAATTTATTTCTTGTCAAAACATTTGCAATGACTTTCATTGCCACGCTTTCAGAAAGCTCTTTATTGATAGTATGAAACCCAATAACATAAAGTTTTTGCCAAATGGATAGTGACGCAAATAGACAAACTTGCATTTGTTGTTGACATGTGCCAACCTTCATAATGTGAATGAAATTTAAACAAGTAATATCATTTTTGAATGTGTAGTGCCTGTCTGTGTGTTAAAAAACCACAAGTAATAGTATCAAAGATATTATATAATTTTCATTGAATTATCAGCATAATCCAGGCTGTAAATGTAGGATGAATTTATCTTGATAACATTAAAAATAAAATTGCCATGTGCATTTATCAGATAAAATGCATTTATTTTCAATTGAATGGAAACATATTGAGGTTAGTGAAAGATTAAATTAAAACATAATATTCCTGATCGTTCTGATTTGATGAGAAATGCATTTCTTATACTCTTTTTCTCTTTTTTAAAATTGGAAACAAGGACAATACGAATTGAAAAGGCACGAAATGAGAGTAAAAGTTTAAAAATTTTAGACACATATTTAAAGCGAAAAACATATGGCAAATTTGTACTTTTACATGTGACTGTGATTGAAAATACACAAAATTTCACCTCCTTTCTTTTCCAGAGTTGATATTCATATTTTGTCTGAACTCCTAAGATCAGTAACGGTGAAATACTAAAATAATTCACAAAGTAAATGCACTTTTTCTTGCTCATATCTCATAACATGTTAAAGTAAGTAATCGTATTGGTTGTTCCACTTTTAGTGAAGTTCTTCACTTGTGTACTTTTGCTCCATATTTTTACTGACTTGTGCTGTTATGCTTTTTAAATATTTATGTTCTTCTGGGCACGTTTCATAAAAACTTATTCATTTTTGACAATTTTTGAGTTTCAAGCTAATTTTTTGTTCAAAATGGATTTTAAGTCTTCAAAAATATTAATGAATATTCATCAACTTGCTTAAAAATATCGCGTTTGAGAGAATAAATATAATTTTAATTGAATCAAGCACATGATGGGTTAATTCCATTTAACTTGAAATAAATAGATGTTTTAAATGAGTATATAACGTTGAGGTCATATCAAGTAGTTTGGGTTTTCTCTGGTTTTTTCCAACAAAAATTAGTCGGGGAATTTGTTAATGCTTTTCTATAGAAAGGCAAATCAACAAAATGTCAATTATAATGCTTAAGGAATCAACTCCTTTTTGTATTGTTTTCAAGGTTTCGCGAAGGATTTTGCATGGATGTTTTATTTAAATTCAAATTTGCATGTTACCTAGTCATATATAATATGAAATAAATTTCCTCCATTTTTTTTTAAAACTGTGGATCACAAATTTTTACACAACAAAAATTTTGCAAATGCTTTCGATTAGTTTTTTTAAAATCAAGTTAATACTATTTTCAAATCACAAAGACTTTTCTCATATCACTATGAACATATTGTTATTCACACTTGACTCAAAGAATATCTGAGAATGATTTACAATTTATACAATTTTCACCGTTACAGTAATTAAACTGATGAACACAAGTTGTGATCCCTTGTGGATCGTTTATGAGACTAAAACTAAACATTCCAATAAAAGTATATTGTTGCTGCTTGCCTCCAACTAAAAGTGATCATTCAACAATCATGATGGAGAAACATTCATTCGAATATACATATGTGTTTAATGTAAAATGTTAAGGCAAGAAATCTGAAGTAACACTACAACAATAATACAGAAAACGAGTTGTAATTAAAAATAGAAATTTTACGGGGGAATCACGGCAAAAACTTTAGTATTTATTGAACAAGATATATAGTGCAACTTAAGAATAGGAAGAAGAAATCGAAATATATATCTTTAATAATGTTGCTGAAATCTTGTTTGTATGGAGAAGCTTTGCATACATATTCAATCCAGGTTTCCTTGATAAGTAAGATCAGTTTCTCTTTAATTGAATTTATACAATTAATATTGAAATAAGTCAACTTTTGAAAGACAGAACTGAAAATTTAATTTTATCTAAAATTTAATATCAATTATGATTACAATTAAAGAGATTCTATCCATAACATCTGAATTTGAATGAGTCATTTACAATATTGGACTATTGACTTTTTTGAGAGTATGTTGGTGTTAATATTTTATAAAACAATGATTGTTGCTTGTGTAGCTTTAAGACAAATGAAATTTAAAGGTGGTGTCGGGGTGATATTTGTTGTAAAACAATAAATATTAATCTAGGAAATGCTTGAAACTATTCCTTATTCATAAGATTAACTAATATTTTACGAATCATTAACTCATTGGGGGAAGAGAGAGACTGCATTGATAACTGTGTAACTGTGTGATGATGACATACATTAATATCTGTCTAGATATTTCTTTCGTCTTTCAGACATCATTTTTTCAAATTAGTAAACAAATCTGTTCCGTGACAATTAAACTATGATTTACACATTTTTACGTAGTTATTTTCATGCAAATGTTTTTCGCAAATAAAATGTCTTAATTAATCTAATAATTAATTTAATTAACAGTTTTAATGAAAAATTCACATGTTCTGAGCTTAAGATTTTTTTTTTGATGGCACAGTTGGTAACAAAAAAATAAATTCATGCGCATGAAATTCATTAAAGTTTTTGTTGCGAGGTCAAATTTTGTAGAATTTGAGAACTTTGTAAATACTTAAACCTACGTATACTAGTTAATAACATTTTCAACAAAAAAGTGTTTTGATTGAAGTCAAAACAAAATTTGAATCCAAAGAGTGTCACATGACATGTACGTTCAAGACTGTCGCGAGGCAACAACTTAATAAAATTAAACAAAGTAATCAAGTAACAACTATTAAGGAAGTAACTTCCTAGAGAAATGAAACAATTATGATTTCATCCAAAAATTTTTTGTTTAAATTTAATAAATCCAATGCATTGGCATGAACAACTTTATTAATTTAAACTTGCGTAAATACTGCATAAAGCAAACAATCATAATATTCGTAAACTCTAAGTTGAAAATCAAGAATTGGGAATGTATACACAATGTGCATTCATCTTTCATACTGCTTAATTGCCTAATAACAAATTTTGAATTTTTTCTGAATACTTTTTTATCACGACTAGTCTTAAAGTCTAGGAAATAATCTGTTTCATAAAAAAAGGCATTCACGATTTTTATATCATCAACGTCTCAGGATGTATATTATTAACGATTTTCTTATGAAAACCCACAGCTGAGATTTTCCACGTGTTGTTACGACTTTTCATTCAATAAAAATAACGTAAAGTGTGAGTTATAACAGAAAAGTTTAATGAGCTATTTCTAGTAAAAACAAAGTGAGGAAAAAAAACTAAAAATAAAGACAGAAACGCAAAATTTATAACGTATGTCTTTTTCTTAAAATAAAATACGATGAGCTAATTTTATCGACAAAAAGTACATCATAAAATTTTCCAAGGTTTATAGACTTTACAAACATTTAGTATTTTTATGTCATATTTCTGAGTATGAAAAACTAATTAGGTGAATTGTTCTTGTAATTATTATTTTTTTAATCCGCTGATTATTGTTTTAATGTTAAAATAATCCTTTGATTATGATCCCATTGCATTGTTTTTACTGATAACATAATGGATAGATATTCTTATATAATATGGAATTGGAAAACAAAACATTATCAATTTATCATCATAATTAATGAGAATTTAATTTTATGTCGGATCGCGCTTGATTCGAAATAGGAAATATCAGATAGTTTTCTTATACTAGCTTGTCTCTTTATATAAATGGATTCGAATTGGACGAACAAGCTATGACTATTTTTATCTATTAGTAGAAATGTAGTTTCGATTAAATGTCAATAATGACAATGCATTATCGATTTTTCTACAATCTTATGATTAGTTTATTTTAAAGTTTCTGTCCTTACTTTATATAAAATCTCCAGAAAAATCTTTTTCTTTAAAAAAAATTGTTTTTTAAATATATAATAAAATCTTGTGCACATTTTAAAATTTATCTATTCATTGATGATTAACCTTAAACTTCTTGTGTCATGAGTTTGAACAACAAAAGTATCAAATTAATTTGGTGATTGTCTCTAGGTAAATACTAAACAGCTGGTCACATTTTGTTTATAATAAATATACCCGTCAAGGATAGTATTATTTTGATCTGAACACAAATAACGGGCTTTTCTTCAGATGATCAGAATCTACAAAATGCGCTTTTAATTCATAAAAAAATTCTCAATGTTTTGTAAACATTAAAGCAAAGTGTAAATGAGTGTTGCCTTTTCAAAATAAGTACTTAATATTTTATGAATCATTCATTATTCAATTGGTTTTCCACATTTATGTGTTAATACTTTTGTAAAATAAACTAGAGTTTCATTCCGTCAAGCATACCACACACAATTTAAATTATTCTGAATTATGATTTTTATCATTTATGGATTTATGAACAATCAAATCAAAATTTTTGTAAACGATAATAAATTGATTGAAATAGGATTTTAATAAATTGTATCTACTGTAAATATTTTCTTCAAGAGTATTTAGTAACAGTTGGTAATAGCTGCTTTGAGCTTAATTATCACCTAAATTCTTTCCAAAATATTTATAAATAAATTTATACATCTTTCCAATACAGGTTTAATCCGAAAAAAATACTTGAAAATACCGCATCATCATTCTTTCATGGAAACTGTTCAATCGTTCATTATATCCTTTATAAATGTCAGAATGAATTGAGTTTTATCTAATTTGAGAATTGCCCAAATGTCATTTTCTAATGGATTTATTTTTGATTTCTTTGTTCTAAAGTTAAATTCAGATTCATGATTTAATAAAAAAAAAATCAAGTTTGAGTCATAAGAATTCGTTGGTTAAGCAATTGTGGGAGTTTGAAAAAAAATTTTGACTTATTCATTTGTAGTTAATTTTTATTTTTTATAACATTACCAAGATATATAGATGGGCTCATACAGAGTATACTTGACCATACTCGACCATACTATTTTTTTTGTACTTATACAAACAAAAATTTTTAAAATTTCCTATTTTCAAGTTTTCATTTAAATATCGACAGATGCAACAACATTTGTCTTAAGTCAGTTTCTTTAAATTATAGCAAAGCATTTGCAATACTCCTGTATCAACAAAACTTAACAGAAAGTTGAAAATTTTGCAAAACAAAAATTGAAAATTTTCTTTTATAGTGTTAGTGTTTTTAGAAAATTCAAATTTTTGACGTTTAAAAACTGCGATATTTTTGTATGAGCACATCTATATATCTTGAACATTACATAGATTAAAAGTAATGACCTAATTTTTTTATACTTTCAAAATTTATTGCAATTAATTTTATTATGTGTTAGATTTTAAAAATAAACTTTTACACGCGACTTATCTCATAGCAACGAGCAGAAGATGCAATGAAGATTGCATTATTATTGCAGATTGAAAAATTTGTAAGATTTAATGATGCTACAAAGGATTTCATTGTACAAATGATCAGATGATAATTACAAAAAATAGACTATAGTCCAAAAGTCTGACAAAAATTGATTTTTTTAAAGCTCTTTTACCAGACTTAAATCGTGTCGCCAATGAAAATAAGTCTGTATTTCAAATAAGAGGTAGTTGATGTTCTATAAATAATGAAAAAATATAGAGAAAAAATATATAAAGAGAGCTCTTTGACTGAAATTCAAGTTCAAAGAGAAACTTGTTGATCAGCATCTAAAACTTTATTCAACTGTAGTGAAAAGTGATATTTCCAACATTATTAATAATTAAGAAAATATGAATGAAACATTATCGCGCGCGACTTTTAAAATTTTAACTTCTATAGGAAATATGTGAGAGCTATGGATCATGTCCGAAGCCACGAGAATGTTTTTAAAACGCTTAGTTTTCAGTACTCATGGAGTTGTAATGATTTTATTGCCCGATTACTCTATTAAAAACATCACATTTTTCAATTTTTATGTTTAATGTCGACAATCGATTTTGATTCAATAATAAATTTATTTTTGTTTACTTTCTTTAGTTATCACCAATTATCACTTACTTGCACGTTTCAAAATCAAAGAATAAGAAAATTCTAGAGGGGTCAATCTTTTGACGTATATATACAAAAGTAAAAAGAGCAAAATATTTATTCGACTTATTTATTATTGTACATGTTCCTAGTTTTAACAAAAATAACTTTCGCGATTTCATTTCGTAATTAATAACTTGGACAAGAAAATTGTGATAAAATAAAAGTTTACTTAATTGTAATTTACCTTATTGTGACAGCTACTAAAATAATTATGATTCCAACAGATAACATTGCTATAATTACACCTCCCAATATATACCAAACATCATTGGGATCATCTGAAATTAAAAAGAAATAAATTTGGAAAAAAACTGTTATTATTTCGATATGAAAAGAAATGATTAACTCATGTGATACAGCAATATAATAACAATATTTGCCACCTATTCATAAAAGTTTTGACGTAAAAGATCTTAAAAAATATGGAAATTCGCTTGTGACGCTATGAAAGATTGTTTTTAGGAAATTTACTCATTTAAATACTAGAAAGAAGCGAGTTAACTTGCCGTTGTCAAGTAAAGAAAAATAAGTGTCGAAAACATATCTCGATTCTGTCATATCATGAAAACAGAAAAAAATAACAATCATTTTTGGTTTAACAGCTGTTTGTTCGTTCACTTAAATGTGTTTTATTGAGTACTGGCGCGTCGAAATGTTAAATAGTACACATGTATTAGAAGTTCGATTACAGTCGGAATACGTCATCCAAAACAATTCTAATATGTAAATAAGCATGTTTGATCATAAAGGGGAAGGTCAGTGAGAATTGTTATTGTCATACATATTTTGATTTTATTTCTAAAGGATAATAACAAGCATCACGCGATCTTGTAGATCATTCTTTTCTGAACGATAAGAACTAGTAAACACGAGACCAAATAGCAAATAATCATTAGGTTTTATAATGGTTATTAAGCAATAATTACAGCACTTGTTTAAAAAATAAAGTTATATAGAAATAAAATTCCTTTAATATTTATTTTGTTTGTGACGATGCCATATACGTAACAAGTGTTAGTTTTATTACATTTTGCACAGAGCTTATCTTAGCTTTCATTTCGCTAGACAAAGATAAATTACAATAATATCCTCCAATAACATTGAGACAGTCTGAAATCGTGTCACGCGTTGCAAACATGAATGTCTATGTCTTCTATGTATGAATATCAAAATTTGATCAGACAAAACAATGTAAGGAAGAAAATAAAAGCAATTTGAACTCTGCATGTGCCACACTTTTGAATGTTGCTTCTAGACAGTAACAAGAGAAGCGACAAGATCTTTTTTCCATAAATAATGACATTGAGTATTATTTCATTTAGAAATAGAAGGGTAAATAAAAGAATATTAAAGAGTGAAAGAACCATGGAAAATATTATTTGTGGTCATTAACGTGGAATTAACGTAATAAGCAATTGCCCCAAATTAATTAAGTTTTTGACGCAAATAATGCTCAATAACTTTGTTTTTATATAAAAAAATTAAAGAAATTCGAGAAGCTACAATATTATAAACGTTAGTAGACACAAAAAATTGCCTTCAACTGGTTATTGTTGGTTTAAACCAACAGATAAGATAAATTAAGCTTTTATAGATTAATGAATGATAGGACAATAAAATATGAAAACGAGAAACTTACCGACATGAGAAAGTAATGACAAATCAGAATCTGCAAAAACCAAAAAATAAATACTGAGAAAATGAAGTGCATGATAATGAAATATGTAAGTTACGAATAAAGTGTCATATAATTTTTGGGTGAATTAAAATTCGTTTAAAAAAAATTATATTGTAGGATTTTCAAGAAACTTTGAGTTAACACATATGATAGAAATAAAAGGAAGCTTTTCAACAAAAAGCTCACCATTGTTGAAAAAGTTTGAGGTGAGTTATGGAAAAGCTTTTTTTTAAATATTCAAAACATTTTAAATTCGTTATTCAAAATAATTACCAACCTTCGTCATTAAGTAAATTAGTAATGTTATTTGGATCATTTACGTCACTCCCTGTTCCGTCTGCTGAAAAGATAAGTAAAAGAAAAATTGTTAAGTCTAAGCATTAAGTGAATCAATTGAGTATTTAACTTTATAATTCGAGGAGATCGAAATTCAGTCTTACAAAACTGAATCGTACTTTGCAAAGTACAATGTCTGTCGTTTATTTGTTAAGACTTTTTTTTATTTACATACTCAAATAATAATTTTATGTGTTACAAAATTTTTTGGGAAACCCATAAACGTGATGAGGTATTTTTAAATGTATTGAATGCTAAAAATGTATTTTGTTTCCTGTTTAGTAATTTTTTACTTTTTAAAATATATCCTGTTTTAATAAACAAACTAGTTTCATAGGATAGTTCTTGATTTTTACGATCACTTTGGTTTATTGGAACTATAGTTTGATATAATTTTTCAAATAAATCCATAATATGTGCAAACATGAATCTTTCAATTGAGATTTCTTTCATGAAACATAGATGAAAAATTTAACAGCAATGCCTTGAAAATGTTCATTAAGAAATAGACATCTATGTATTGATATTTTGTAATTTTTTTTACTTTATTTGATTTGAACAAATGTATCTATTATTTTTTTTTTTAATAAAAAAGAAGCACATTTGATATTGAAATTGAAAAAATATTCAAAGTACATTTCCTATGTCAATAGCGGCATTTCTTGTTGTTCTCTGTTGTTTTAACTGCGGTACTCGTATAATGGATATTAAGGTCACAAAAAATTTACTTCCTCTAATTCTAAAGTGTTTTATAATTAATAAGATTGACAGTAATTTACATGTATGAATATTATGTAAATTTGATACAAACTCTGAATTTGAATTTAATTTTTAAGAATTTGACAAAACGGAATCTTTCTAACCGGAAAGGTGAAAACATTAACTTATATTAGTATTATGCTCCATCAAACAAATATGGTTGTATAGAATTCTATGTGCGGATGAGAGCAAATTGGATTTAAATCAAATTGCATGTATTATGCATTCTACGTAGCTGTCATGATACCATTTACGACTACTTCATATGTATGTATTAATTAGTTTCAACGGATCTGAATGAATACAATGTTCATTATAGTTTTCTCCAGCATCTATTTAATAGCAATAAATTGAACTTGAATAAAAATTAGATCAATCCTGATGTCATTGAAATGATACATTGTCAAAAGAAGGAGCATTCGTTTAAGAATAATGGACTTAGCTAGAAGATTATTTTAAACATTAATTTCCTTCTCAACTTACAATAGATAGTTTAATCTTATTATTGAACTTAGTTTTTTGACAAGATTATGGTCAAATGATAATTTATTTTTGAAGTCATTGCCGCTTGTACTCAAATTACGAACTGTAAATAATAATAAAAAGATGATCTAATTTTACTTTCTATCTATATTCTATTTGCTAACGTTGCAACGAGAACATAAATTTTTCCAAAATTCTTTAGATAATAAAATGAGCTTTCATGAAAACGTGAATATACGTATTAGTATGTGTAAGCATAAACATCCTATATCTAAATTTTATATTTCAATTTTTTTATATTTCGAAGGATGTTCCGTGTGATGCGATAATGATATTATTTCTGGTGCTTATTAATTTACTAATCAAAAATTGCTTATATATTTAAATATTTTGTGGATTTTTATACATTTGGGGATAATTGTTTAAAAGTTAATTACTTTAAACTGTGTACTAGATATGAATTTCATGTTAAATTAATCCTTATTTAAAAGAAGTTTAATATGAAGCATGTGATTTAATAGACATTTAGAATTATTACAAGAATAAGTAAATATCATTCGAAAATTCGTTGAAATGAAACGTGTATAAAAAAAAGGTGAAAACTAAGAAGTTCAAGGTTGTAATATAGGCAAAATCATAAACTCTTTATGATAATGTTAAAAACAGGTTTATCAACCATGTGTTGTTATCAAAAAAGTAAATAAGAATCTATTGAAAAAAAAACCCGCTAAATGTTTTTATTTTTTGGTTCTTTAAGATGAATGAACTCTCTTTATGGTTATTTATGCTTCCTTTTTATCACATTCGAATACAAAAAATTTAGTTTTATGTTTTTAAAAATGTTGGTAACAATTTTTATTGAATATTGAACGAAATATGAAGCAAATGCGCAATGATAACAAAATTATTAAGTATGACTTTGAAATATTAAAAAAAACGTAATTTTCAGAATGTTAGTGTTCATGAACCGTAAAGAAGTCATTTTATCGTAATATATTTTAGTAACAATTATCAAAACATTCCATTATTACTGTCATTGTATTATTCATGTCTTTGTTACTTGCGCAATGTATTTCTTTTGGATTACTCACGAATGGTTATTAAATATGATAATTCTGTTCGTTGATTTAGATTATACTTGGTAGATTCTCTATATTCAGTAAAACAATACATAATCATTCATCCAACAACGCATTCGTGCCTCTTCTAATACCACATAGAATCAGCTCAATTAGAACTTTGTCAGGGTTCACCCGTATTACTTTTTTAAAAATAAGTTTAAGGAACAAGAAACTTTTATGCATTCATACGATTTAGGGCTATAATTTAAATATTCATCAATGATTAATGAAATTTTTTAAATGAATCGTTTGATGTAATTTAGATTTTTTAACAATAGAGGAAGTTCAATGCTAATTAGCTCATGTGAAATGCTCACGGATATCAAATGATCTGATAAAAGATTTAATTACATTCGCAAAATACTAAGCACAATGCATGTGTCTTGTGATTAAATTTAGAAGTTGGTTCAATAATTTTAAGTTTCATTGGTCTTTTTAAACTATCACATAATTTTAATCTATTGAAATATTATTATTTTATTTTTAAAGACTTTTTTTTTCAAATGGACGAAATTGTATTCTCGAGTTAAATCTAATCACAACGCTGGAACTTTCTTACATTATTATTTTTTTATTATTATATTAATGTAGACATTGATTGCTTTTTTCCCGTGTACTACACAAACCAATTCTAAAGGCAATAAAAGAAGAAAAAATTACAACTTTTCCGTGAGAGCTTTTGTCATATTAATTTTACAACAGAAACAGTATTCGCTCTCGGAACTCTATTTTTAAATACAATCGTAAAGATTTATTCATTGAAGAGTACTTCATTCAGAAATATCTCCAAAAAGCTGAAGTGGTTAATCCGAAATTGACATTTTCAACTTTTTTGGAAATGTGAGAAAATATTCATTCAAATTTAATGGGCACTTTTTTGGCTTAAACCTGTATTTTCTTTTCAGTACTTCAATCTTTCTTATCAAGTGAGTCATGAAGTATAACTTTAAAAGCACTATTTTGTGTAGTTTAAACAAGTGGACGATGAGGATTAAAACTCAAAAAAATCCAATTCAAATTTCAAAATATTTTTGTTAAACTAGTGTATCGGGTAGAAACCCAATTCGGATATATTCACACCGTACCATCAAAAGTCTTATGGATAGACCAAGATTTGCTCTGCATAAGTTTGAAGGTATAAAGCAAGCGAGTCAGCGCTCAGCATATGTTTGAAGGTTAAAAGTGTAACGAACGTTCTTTAAAAGTTTTTTAAAAATTTTTCATCCAAAGTTTAATTTTATAAAAATCACAGTGAACTTTTGTTTTAAAAAATTCGTGAGAAAGGAAAGTTTTTTGCTTTTTCTGAAGCAACGGCTGTTCCTACCTTGCTCAAAAACAATACATCTCTTCTATAGAGCAGCACGGATCAAATGTAAAAAACCAGAAGTCTCTACGATGTCTAGTTATTGACATTTCTTGCTGATTAACTTGCATGCTTGTTTGCTTGTTTGCTTGCTTACAGAAAGCGTATTTTGCAATTTTCTCAGCAATGCCACAACCAATTTGAAATCTGCTTTCTGCAAATGATGTAAAATTTCAGGCACAAACTTTTCTCTAGGACCTTTTAAAACCAATTTTGTTTCGTTTTCTCACAAGATGCGAAAAACTGATTTTTCAATTTGAACAAAACCAATAGATTCACACGTGAAAACGGTGTGAATATAAAAAATGAGAAAAAAATTGGATTCGATTTTTTAATAATACATATTTTGAAATGCACTTTGATGGTTGAATTACATAAGTCAATACAACAAAAATACAAACGAAATGAAAAAAAAAACTAATAAAGATTTGAGAATGAACAACACACGATGCTTTAAGTATCCGGTAAAACAAGAGTGTCTCCTAGGAAGATATTTATTGCATAATAATGAAAAAAAAAGTATAATATTTTCTATTCCTGTTGCAATATTAACGTTTATGCATAAACCGGTTTAAAAGTTAAGAAAACACTCAGGTTGAACTTTACTTGTAAAGTTTATAAATTATAAGAGAACAGCCGGAGGTCGATGGAATCTGTTTACACGTTCTCATTTTCTCATTTTCAGTCACATGATTGAGCGTTGTTGAGTACATATTTGAAAAAAAAAGAAAAACAATAAAACTAAAACCTTATCACAACAATGAACTTGAAATTTTGCTGAACAAAAAGCGCATTTGGCATGATTTTCATAAAATATTTAAACTCACACTGTATATTAATTAAGGGAATCAACGACATAAAATGATTGTATATTGATAAAAATACAATATTTAAACACGTGATGTTCAATAGTCAAATTTCGTGACGTGAAATGAAATTATTTACAAATTCTAAGTCGCAATACTATTTTGAAACTCACCATTTGAAGCCGTTGAATTAGACATGTTTTCATGAAAAACATATCCAAGTTTATCCAGAATTAGTATGATAGCTTTTTAAGTCTTAACTTTATTTATTTTTCTTTTAAGTGTTTACTTTCTTCACAAAACTAGCACACAAAAAAAATTCATTCAATTTCACTTAATTGTAGTATTTTAATTAAAGATAGATTAATAATTGAAATATCAAGAAAATATATTCACTGAGAAATATTACACAACAAAATTTTATTTCAATTTTTTTCACGAAAAAATTGCTGTTGTTTTTTCAAATTCACTGGCGACAATAAAAACTTATCATATGCCTTTGTAATTACTTGAGTGCCTCGTTTTTGGCAAAAAGATGTTTTATATTTTATTTCCGATAAATATTAACACACATGCATTAATTGATAAACGAACAGCGACGTTATTGCCATTTATTTTAAATGATTGGAATATATTTGCACTTGTACTTAGTTACAAGAAAAATCTCTCTTTGTTCTAGCAACTGACACAGTCAATAAAATATTTAACTTTTCTTACTTGTAGTGTCTCTCAGTTATGAATACTTTTTACTGAATACTCATTCTGCCTTTTCTGTGTGTATCATTTTTTTATGAAATGCAGGGTAGTTTTTAAAATTGATCCACTTTGTCCATTTTTCACATTTAAATATTTTTACTTTAAATTAATAATGTATGATTTTAAAGCTATTGACGTATTCGTTACATTTTGTTTGTAACGATATCGCAAGACTTATCAAACACAATCTATTAATTGGCATGTGATATTTTCAAGTGGTTACCAAAAAAAATAGTAATATTTAACATCATACCAAGAGATATTAGATCGATCTCTCGTAAACAAATTTACACGTTTAATTTAAGTGTGTTTGAAGTTTGTCTGAATGTTGTCACCAATCGACATGACATATTGACTAATTTTAACAAGCAAAATATCAACTTTAAATGTTTAAAACATTATTTTTATATTTCAAATACATTTAAAAGCTCACAATTTGAAGCTCAATAGTATCGAAAAATTGAACTTACTGTAACTCAGCAAAAACAAATAATTGATTAAATTTAAACATTGCATTACTTCAAAAAAATTAAGTGAAGATTTCATGACGATTGGTGACAGCAAGCAAACTTATTTCAGTCTCACTTAATTAACACACATAAATTGGTGTCGCTCATGGAAAATGGGGAGTTATTTTTAAAAAGTGTAAATATATATTTAATTATTTTTTAACCAAAAATGAATTAGTTTGAATAATTTTGAATTGAATTTACTGTTTAAGATGATGCCTCTAATTGCCAAACACTAATTAGCATTAAAAATGTTTTGCATTATAAAACCGAAATGTATGTTTGGAGCTTACACTACGCAGTCTGTATATTTCGAATTTAAGAAAGTTTGCAACTAGATATTCCTAAAACCATTTTAACATTCATAATTATTAAAAAAAAATTATTAATAACTTTGGTCCTTATAAACTTTAAGGAAGGTTTATGTTGCTTCAACAAAAACATGTGTAGAACTCCAAGGGGAACCTTTTACCAAAAAACTTCATGCAAATCCTATTGGTCTCATTCAAAAAATTTGACTCTACGCTATAAATTTTACCAGCATTTACAGCTTTAGGCTGTCGAATTACAGCTGTATTTTAATCTTTAATTCTTAAATAATTTTGTTATTAACAGCTGCAATGTTAGGAGCAAAAGGTGTAGACAATGTTTATTTACAAAGCTTTTCTTATCATTCTTTAAATCATGTTGTTATCACTGGCAGAATATAAGAGAGAAACTTTTCGTCATAAAGATTTTATTATTAATTAAATAATAAAAGTTGACTCAAACTTTTCGGTTATAAACTCACATGCTCATACAGTTCGTTTGAATGATAGAACAGCTTAAGTACCGTATATTTTTCATGGTCAATGAAAAGGAAAAAAAGTCGGTAATGAACTTTCTTGGAACTTGTACATAATGTCGCTTTCTATCAATCAATATTTAGTGTTTTTATTATTTATAATCTAATTTCCTATTCTAAATGGATGTCTGTGTTTTACAATAATAATTCGTTTGGAGATAGCTTTCATTTATTTTTAAATCGAAAGAAATTGAGTGAAATTTGTAAAATATTTCAGTGTGAATTTTCCTTGATATTGAACTTTAAATTGTCACTTTTAAACAGTTTTTTTTCCTTAGTTTCAATGATGCACATAAACACAACCTTTAACAAAGTGAAATTGTGTAATCTCTTATCGATAAACATGAGAAAATGTCATCAAATTTCAAAACTTATTCAAATTATTTTTAAAAAGGTTTATAAAAAAAAATGACTTTTAAATGGCACAAAAATTAATTTTTAAGTCATGTGATCATACATATATTGTTTTTTGCTATTGTTTACCGCGCAAAGCGTGAGAAATTTTTTTAAAAAAAACTTCGCGAATTCTTACAATTTACTTCTGCGTACGATAACACATATCGCGTGTAACATCTTTCTCAAAAGCTCTAAATCAACTAAAAGTATTTCCTTAAACACTGAAGCGAGTTTGAATTCTATTTGATCGTAACGTGAGCCGATTTGTCGCTGTATACATGCTACAAAATATATTCTTTCGATATAAGTAGATATACTAGAATAAAAATGTATACCTATATGATTTTTTTATTCTCTCAATATGCCATGTGTTCGAGACTATACAGTAAAAAAATGCTACAAAATTAAAGTAAAAAAAGTTTTTCAGAATTAAATACAAATTTAAAAGGATACAATTTAATCACATAAATGCAAATATTACAGTTTAATTTGACTTGAAATCTTTAAATATTAAAAACTAGTTAAATGTGTATTTACCCAAATAGAAGTTTCAAATTCTAAAGCTTTCAGGATAATAAGTAAAAAGCTTTTTATTAATTTATATAAAATAAATCAGACAACAAGACATCACACAAAAGTTGGATTTTTTGAAGAAAAAAATTAAATTTAAAAAAAGCTTTATGACTTGAAATATAAAATAGAAATTCTCCCGATGAAGAGTTACAAAACAAATTAACAATTGTTAATATTTACCGAAAATCTTCACTTGCTCAATATTTTGATGATACCATAAAGAATTCGAGTAACGATTATTTAGCTTTGTTGGTCTTGTTTAAAATAAAGCCGGGTAACCTTCATAGTTGAAACAATTTGCGTTGAGCTTTTAAAAATTTAAAATCTCATTCGGAAAAATTTGTGTATTTATTATACATGTATATGTGCACTGTTTTCTGATCGTAACCATGTATGAGTAATTTGATGTTATAAAGTTCAATAAGTTTGTGTAATTTTAGTTTATTTTGCAATTTTTTGCCAACTTTTACTCGAAAAATGATCAAGCGTTATTTCTGTTATATGTGCAATTAAGATCTTTGAGTTTCATAATAATTTCTTTAATAATATTAAATTATTGTGTCCGTTTTAAAAGTCAAAATCAAATTTAAGTTTTTAGTTTTGATTCTTGACATTTTGAACAATATAGAGCATATGGTTTTTTTTAAAAAAATTTGGCAAATAGAAGCATTTCTAAAGTATTTTTAAAACTATATAAAAACAAATAAAATTTCATTTTTATTGATTTTTCTTTAATAACAAAACTAGGTAGAAAATTAAGTTAAGAAATCATGACGTAAACAAATCATATACACTAATAGAGTATCATGCATTTCACTTTCAAAATTATTAAACACGTGATTACTAAAGAAAGATAAGTTTTCAATAACCATGAGAGCATGACCTTAAAATTTATTGGTATTATTGTTGCATTTTCGCGTACAAGCTCATAACTTTTTCTCTGCATGACTCAAAAACTCATTTACACTAATAAACATTTTGTCATGCAACAGTAGTATTTGAAGTTTAGAGTGTTGCTGTAATGTTTGAATATATATGTAAACTCAGGTAAGTAGAGAAATGTTAAGCCAATAATGTTTTCAATTTAATTCTTATCATTAAAGTGATGAATGCTTAAAGAAAGGAATTTTTATTTATTGTTTTGGTATCCGAGAAAGCATAATTATGTCATACGCCACATTTTGTCTCGAATGATCCTAAATGAATTACACTGAAGGCTTTGTACTCGGTAAAATATTTATAAATTTGGTTACATGATGATATTTTAACGTTGCTTAAATGTAAAATATTGATCTTTTCTTCTTTTGCTTATAAACAAATCTTTAGACATTTTTAAAGCAATAGATAAAGTTTTCATTGTTTTTAAAATAATAATCATGATTTAATCTATAGAATTAAAACTTTTTCAAAGCAAGAGTTTTAATAAAAACAAAATTTTGAGATACTTCGTACAGGGATAATATCTCAAAGCCTAAGAACTATTGACCTCGAATAAAACTTTTTTTTACAAAATCAACCCTAGCCACTTTATAAAAGTAATTTCGGCCATGACAAATGCAATCAGGATTGTTAAATTTTGCTTGTGTTTGGCACAGATTCAACACAATAACATCAGGTATGTATTATGCAATTGTACTCAAGCGAATGTATTTAAATAAGAGAGTGCTTAAATTTTGAACAGATAATGCTTTCAGTTTTAAACATACGATATGACGATATGTTGAAAGTAACAATAGTTTTAAGAAAAACGCTTTAAAAGTTTAAGGATACTCAAACATTTTACTTCTTATATTTAATTTGCGTTGTTTTTAAAGAAAAAAAAAATCTTTTTCATGTTATTGACCTATTTCCTTATGAACTAGGATCTCGTTTGTTTTTTTTCTATTAATGTATAATTTCTCTAGCAATAATTTATTTTTTTCTTTTTTTTTTGCCACATGGGATGTTTTTTTTCACATTTTTCATCCAAATTTAATTAATTCATACATTCAAAATCTAATTAATAATCAAATGGTATTTAAATTAAAACCTTGAAGGTTGGTGTTAAATATATCTCCAAATGTAGCTAAACATAATTCACTAAATAAAAGCACTATTATTATTATTATCATGTTATTGATTTACGTTTATTTCCTCGGAATTTTAAGCTCATTTTTAATTTTCTGAGAAAACGAATTGGTCATTTTGTTTACACATTTTATGTAAAATTAATATATCTTGTTTATGCAAATCATGTGTGATTCATTGATATGAGTTTTTTGCCAAAACGTAATTTTACGAGGCTTTTATTTAAAAATATTAATCACTCAATTACTTTTTTAACTTAAAAAATTTTGTTTTTAAAACATATTAATCTAACATCATATAGGAAACAGTAGACTGTAATAAAATAGAAAATTCTCGAAAACTTATAGATGAAATTAAATTAAATTTATGCTATTAAAGGTATGGCTATCAAAACATTTACTGCATAAGCTAATGAAGATCAATAAAATAGATAAAAATTTACATTCTCACAAGTAATCAGTTAAACTTCAAATAAATATGAATTTTTAATTGAATGCCTTAGCTAGGGGCACCCTAGGGTATATTTTGGGATATATAAACTACTCACCTTCTTTTTCAGATTCATGATGATCGTGGTGTCCATCCAAATGTCTCTTTAGATGATGTAGATTGGCATAAAAATGATGGTGATGTAAAACACAAGCAAGATCAGTACAGTTTAACATTTTTTAATCACCAAAAGGCATAGATGTTTTCGCACTTTTTTTTATCTTTTAAGGGTTCACTAATTGCCTCAGCATTTTAAGTTTGCATTATTTATTAACTTGTGTTTATTCCATTATTGTTTTTGACACACTATTTATTCCATGAAACTAATGATTTAAATGACCTTAAGCTATTAAATTGTAGGAAATGAAGAATCTGGTAACGTTACTTACATTTAAGCACATGCAAGAAATTTGCCTTAGTGTTTTATTGATTTTAGGATTGTCTGCTACTCTTGCGTTAATCTTTAAAAAAATGAAACATCAAAATAGAATTTTTGTTTAAAATCATTTTAAAGAAGAAGATGCTATCAAGTTTTAAGTGACATAAATTTATTATCAACCAATTAAGCTCTATGTAATTAGCATAATATTGTAAATGTCAAGCGACTATAAAGATTTATTAACAAATGTATCAAATTTTATAAATTAAATCAACAGGTTTGATAAATTCTTTGTCGATCTTTTCTTGTTGAAATGTTAATCAGTCATTTTTCGAATTAGAAATTTATCATTCAATTAGAGCTTTATCAATTCAATCAATATTTTATGAATCTACTGACTCTATTTCTTATAAATAATTTGGTAAGCATCCACTTCTGAATGATTCTTATATCTCGTTAGATTTTTATATAACTTAAGTTCAGAACAATAAAATGCAAATAAACCGGAAAATTTTAAACCCCGAATATAAATCTTTTTACAAATGATAAAGATGAATATTTACAAGAGATTGTTCAATATACATTGATTTTTCTCTATCCCCACTATATTCCTCTCTCTTTTACTTTGATTTAATAACGTAACGGAATTTTCACCCATTTTAATGCTCGCGCTCAAATCAAGCAATTTTTTCACAAATTAAACCAATATTGTTAAAGTTTTAATGATAACTAAAATAGTAGTTTTCATATTAATTTGCAATATTAGTTCATAATTAAGAAGTTATGTGTACATATACTAAGTTGAATGAAAAGTTTAAAAAATTAAATTGGTCTCGTCAAAAAATGATTTAATGCCAGAGGCACTCAACTTTTCACATTTCTTAATTGTTTGCTTTATAAGCAAAACTTTCAATAAAAATAAGTTTTATGGAATTCGTTAAATAAATAATTTGCTACTGATCATTCCTATCTGTTTTCATCAGGTGCTACTTTGCATTCCATTCTACGTTTATCTTCTACAGTAAAAAAAAAAAGAAGACCTGAAGCACTTGAAATATATTCCTTAAACTCTGTTTTTAAACTTTTGCATCATTATTTGTTCCTACTCTTAATTTGCTTAGGAAGTTGATCAAACTTTAAAAATTTCCTATAATTTCCGGCGAGACCCATTCATTAACCCTATACACATAGCATTTTAAAAAGAAACACATCCAATGAAATTTTTTGAAAATTTCATTTTTTATTTAACTTAAGAAATTTTTAATGAGTAACATTTCACATTTATTCAGAAATATTATCGGTGGTTAGGCTTAATATTTTATTTTATGTATTTTTGATCACATTTCTTTGAATTTAAATATTATTATTATTTTTTTCTTTGTGCCTCGATGACATTAAACCATCATGAATTTGATGCACTTTAGATGAAGAATTAAAATTTAAATGATTTTTTTCATTACACAATTACTTCAAACTGTCATAAAATAAAAAAAAAATGAATCCGTTTATTTTAAATTTTCATATTTTTTTATTCAATTTATATTTTTTTTTCTTCAAAATCAACACTTTGGTACAAATAATGCATTATGTATTCACCAAGAAAAAGAGACAAAATATAATGTCTTTGATGATCGTGAGTTTGTCAAATACTGAAAAGACTGCTCATGTTATTGGAATCAGACATACTCAAACAGGTTGTAAATAACAAGCATTGTACGCTCTTTTGCAGTTTATCTTGCTCATGTCTATGTGTATAGTTCACACTATGATACCAACCCGATGGTGTGCAATCAAACAAGAGCTATACTACTTATGTTTTGACTCATTATCAATGTATTTTCAGCGCCTCGTTAGTAAATCTATGATATTTTATGTTTTAGCTATGCGTTTAACTAATTTCTTAAGTAACATTTTTACACGTTTGTGTGTGCGTTCTCAATAGTTGGCTCTGAGAGGGTCATTGAAATCGAAAGCTCTTTAAAAAAATATTTTAAGTCTTTAGACTTACATTTAGACACATCTAAAACATGCATGTGAATATTTTAGAAACGGTTAAATTCTTAGAAATTTTGTACGACAATTCAGGACAGTAAATTTTTATCGCATTTATGAATAAGCGATGCATTGCTTAAGTTGTTCAATGCTTGTTGATAAGATTCCTAGATATGCATAAACAACTTTTCAAATTTATTGTTTTAATAGATTTTTCAATATCACATTAATAAAAGATTCGAGTACAAAAAAAGCATTTCTTAAATTATAAATTTTAAGGTATGATCTATAATTATGATCTTAATCAATTTTTAAAATTTTATGAGATTTCACTTAAAATCATTTTACAACTTAAAAGTGTGGCAAACAAATTTTTCCCGCAAACAGTTCTGAAATTACTGTAATCCAAAGAGCAAGAATGAAGAAAATGTAACTTATTCCTACTTGATGACTATTTGGTAATTGATAAGGTAACCCACCAATTTCTTGAACATAAAAACCTAGTGGGAAAATTACTGCCGCAATGCAAAACAAGATCATTGCACTAAACCCAATCCATCTCGCATAAAAAATAACATTCCGATCCCATTTGCTTGCAACAAGAAGAATTACTACTGTGGTGATACAAATAACTCCAAGAAAGATTAATATAAGAGTAATCAACCATTCTGTCGATAAAATTGGCGTAAAGCAAATTTGATTCCTTTTGTAAATCGTTATACATTGCCACATTAAACCATATTTTGAATTATTTCCTATTTCAATGATCCATTCACTACTTGCTAAAGATATGATCTAAAATAAATATTCATAGAAATAATAAATCATTCTTTAAAATACATAATAAATAAGTCCCTTACTGCACACATTCCAGCTGTAGAAAATAGACCTGCTGATATCAGAGAAAATTTATCCATTTTTATTTTAAATTATTTTCTATACCATTAATGTACGAGGAAAAATATATAGCTTCATTGCGTCTCTTTTCACCTGATTTTTGCGTCTGTTTATGTTGTTATTAATACATGACGGATAATTGAGTTTGCTGCTACAAAACGTACAAATGATTTTCATTCCTTATTTGACTTTTCATTAAACACAAAAACGATATAAAGAAAAAAAATCGATAAGTTACAAAAAAATTGTTAATTTAATAGATATATGCTTGCAATGAAATGTCTTTAAGTGGAAAAGAAGTTAGCTTTATATTTCCAAAAAGCGGTAATTTGTTCTATGAAAAAAGAAAAGACGAATATCAATTTTGTAAGCCTCATTTGATGTCAATAAGGTCCTACACTTTAGAAAAATTGGAAAAAATGCAATTAGAAGCACAAAAGTTGATGCAAGCTAAAGAAACAGAATCAAAGTAGGCAAAAGACTAAAAGAAAACATCAACAGTGAAAAAAGTTTCAACAAGAGATAAGAACACAAAGAACTACACTTGTCATCAGTTTAAAAAAATGTACTTACTCGCTATTGCCATATTTTTCGCTTTTGCACTTAGTATTGGCTTTCTTTGGAGATATGGCAACATTCCAAGACAACATCCTTTAGTATCGGTGTCTGTTGTTGTCGCCTGGTCATTTTCATTCCTCATAGTCTTTACAATTCCTCTTGATATAACTGGGGTAAGTTTGCTCCTTAATAGTTAAAAAATAAATTATTGACGAAATATTAAACATTTTTGTGGATTGAAATCCCATCATAATGAGTCATAATATAATTATTTGTGTAACTTTAACTTAATATAAGTTCGTATGTTTTAGACGGCTTATCGACAATGTACTGCAGCTGCAAAAAACGCAACAAATAATACGAATCACGAAGAAATTTGTAAACCACCATGGGGTATGGTGTCTGATGACATTTTTCCAACCTTATGGAAAATTATTTACTGGAGTTCTCAATTCTTAACGTGGATTATAATGCCCTTAATGCAGAGTTATTTGAAAGCTGGTGACTTTAATATACGTGGAAAACTTCGTTCAGCTTTGATTGACAATGCAATTTATTATGGAACCTATTTATTCATTTGTGGATTTCTTCTGATATACATTGCACTCAAACCTGGCGTATATTTGGACTGGCAAAAACTTAAAGCTATAGCTTCATCAGCTAGTAACACATGGGGTTTATTTTTACTAGTTTTGCTATTAGGGTATGCCTTAGTAGAAGTACCTAGAAGCCTCCTTAACAATTCCAAAGTTGGATACACTTTACAGCATGCATACTTTAAACTTTCAAAATTGAGTTCAGATAAGGCAGAAGCAGAAGAGAATACTGAAGATGTTTTGGAATCGTTGCAATCTCTCAATTTATTAATTCCTTCACACCATCAACTTCGTCAATGTGTCGAAGAAATATTAAGAAGAGTGCCACCAGAATTAATGGAAAAAGCTAAGCGTTCAGTTCGCTCTGATGGTGGATCCTCAGCATCAGTTCCTTCAGAAAAAGCACTGATTCGTCTCCATAAGCAAGTAATTAAATCGTTACAAATTCTTCAACGTACTGAAGCATTGTGGAATGTTCAAGTAGAGAAGATTCTGTATTTGGAAGATGTTGAAATGAATTATTTATCATCACCGCCATTCAGACACGAATTAAGTGCTAAAAGAGTATGCCCATCAGCTTATTCTCTATGGTACTGGGAATGTGTCATAAAATCGCCATTTTTAAAAATACTTGCCGGAATAACTGCAGTTCTATCGATTATTGTAGTTTGGAGTGAACTAACGTTCTTTAGTACACAGCCAGTATTATCAATTTTTGCAAACATTCTCTATTTAGCAGAAAAAAGTTATGATTTTGTAACAATAGAAATTTTCTCAATGGCTACCCTATGCTATCTCTGCTACTGTGCATATTCAACAATATTCCGGATTAAGTTTTTGAACCTTTATTATTTGGCTCCACATCATCAAACCAATGAGCATAGTTTAATATTTAGTG
Source organism: Chironomus riparius (assembly GCA_917627325.4). Taxonomy (NCBI): domain Eukaryota; kingdom Metazoa; phylum Arthropoda; class Insecta; order Diptera; family Chironomidae; genus Chironomus; species Chironomus riparius. The sequence goes on along the minus strand of OU895879.1, from coordinate 26,407,001 downwards.
GAATGCTTCTTTGTCGCTTAACTCCTCCAATGTGTTTAAATTTTCTCGGATTAATGCATATGGATTCTCATGTAATAAAACAGAGAATACAAGAGACATACTACACTCAAATTATGGGACATATGGATGTACTAGGTGTAATTGCAAATGGATTCAATATTTATTTCCCCATGTTAATGGTAAGATTTAAAGAATTTAATGAATATTAAGTTTTTAAATTAATATAAAACTCGTTTAGGTGGCAATTTGTGCTGCAACCTGGTTTTCTCTTGGATCAAGAATCTTAAACACTCTTGGTTTTCAACAATTTATGGTAAACGATGAAATTTCTTTGGAACTTGTACAAGAAGGTAGAGACTTAATGATAAGAGAAAAGCGCAAAAGACAGAGGATTGATGCAGGATCAAGACGAAAAGATTTTAATTTTCGAGAAACATTTAGTGATCGGGGTGCATTGAGAGATGGATCAACTAGCAATTTTGATTACAATACCACTAACACAGGCATCGATGACATTACCTATGATCAAGGAAGAACATTGTCTCAAGAAATTAATGAACGATTTGGAGTTTCTACTGATATCAATTTTCGACCAGACGATGATAACTTTAGACCTAAAAATATTTTCGATGATGTTTAAAATGTGTAATGAGATAAGCAGAATGTGCATATTATTTAAAAGGAAAACTGGACAAATAACAATTTCACAACACATACAGTTATAGACAAACAATAAAGTCATGTTTATTGTCGAACTAGTAAAATTATTAGAATTGTATTAATTTACCAGAATGGTGGAAATTTTCTTACTTGCTTCGACTAACCATTGATTCATCTGAGCTTGAACATTGTTATGATTTAAAGATAATAGAATTGTATGCAAAATATAATGCTCATGTACTATTCAATTTAACGATTATTTCTAAGAATAAATTTTCACGCAATTATGTTTCTTTTTTTTATAATTCCATGAAATGAAAATTTTAATTTATATTCATGAAAAAAAGACAAATAGACTTTTAACTATAAATAAATCATCATAAACAGTTAAAGATTTGTGTTTTATTCATTTATTATTTTTATTCATATTAAATTTGGATTCAACATTTTGAAATTTATTTTTGTGAACTTTAAAAAGATTTCCTTTCTCATAGTTGTTGAGTATGTTAAATATTATTCAAAAGTTGATTAGACTCATTCTCATATTTTAAAAATTATTAAACCTACACTCATTTTTTTTAAGTTTTTAGACATTGTGCGCATTCTTTAAAAATGTTTTCGATTTGATTACATGTTTGTATTTTTCTTCTCAAAAGTCATAAAGAGATTGTAATTTAAGAAACTTTAACAAGTAATCTACTTTGCATGCATTGACAAAGTTTGAAATTTTTGGTTTATATATCACATTAGAATTTTCATAAAAAATGGACGCCTTTAAAGAAAAGTTTGCTTAATATTTATTAAGTTAGTCATTGAACATAAAAATTTGAAAATAGAAAGGAATCTGTATATGAAACAAAAAGTTTCTAATTTGCAATTAATTTTCATTTAAAAGCGTCCTAAAGATGATTTCTTGACTAAAGCCTTCCAGAAAAATTAATTCCAATTTAAGGATTTTATCTTTCTAGTCTTAACTTTGTGTTTTTTCTTTGTAGTGTCAACCTTAAAGCTTGGGAATATTTGTTTTAAAGTTTAAGATAAAACTTTAATATTTTTCAATACCCACCTCTTCGAAAAATTCTTTAAAACATCAAGAATTTATTTTAATAAAGCTTAACAATTTACATACAAATATATTTAAAGCAAAAGATATTGAATTGTTCCAAGTTTAAATGCAATTTTCCTTTGTACCATTCTAGGAATTGTTTTCTAAAATATTGAATTTATATGAAAATATTAATTCTCTTCTTTTCGGCACGTGACAAACACCAAACAAAATTATGACTTAATAAAATGGTTTACTAAGTTGAAACATATTTGATTAATTTAAATTAAGCATATCATCATTTTGAATCAAATTTCAATTATTTACGATATATTTTGTTTTCCTTAAGATTGTTACAAATAAATCATTTTGCAATTTAAAATGATTGTAAGGTATTAAAATGATTAAGAATATAAATATTTGTTTTGGTGAAAAAAACATCTCAAATAGATGGACAAAATATCACAATTTAATGAGAAATATCAATTTGAAACAATTAATCTTTTATTAAGATTATTGAGAAATTTCCATTTTTTTATATATATTTTTTTTAAAATATATTTCGATTTTAATTCAAGTTTTTTTTTTTTAATTTTGTTTCTTTTTCAGAAAATACCAATTTTAATCAAATATTTTATATTTTCTAGCATAACAAGGAAGTGATTTTTTTTGTAGTGTAATTTTTTTACACACAAATTACAAACGTTTAAACCATCTTAATATTCAGAATTCACAAGTTACAAATTTTAAATTAAAAATCCAGACAGGTTACATTACTTCTCAATCGAATTAAAATCTTAGCTCAGTTAAACTAGAAAATACTGAATATTTGTGCTAATACGTATACAAACTTGTTGTATTTCCAAAAAAAATAAATATTTTTCCAAAGTGTGTAATAAAATATATTTTGAAAGTAGTTAATACAAAATGTTTACCAAAAATACATCTAAGCTTTCAAAATATATTATATATTTATTTTAAAAACTTTTAACCTGTTTTCAGCAACATTTACTTTTTGCAGTAAAATTTGAAAATGCTTAAAACTTTTAATCAATTTTAGGACAAATTTAAAAATTTTGTTGGCAAATCTTCGAGAATGAAGAATTTTTTAAAAAACTCTATCATATTTTTAATTGATTTTTAAATATAATTGCCTTTATATTCTGATTTTATCCAATTCCTGAAAATTTGCATCTAAGATAATATCATTTTGCGAACAAGATTAAATGTCACACGATATTTACTGCGCATTTAATGAAAGCATCAATGTGGAATAAAACTTAATATTTTTTTTCCAGTAGAGAAGTTTCTTATACGTCAGTTACAATATTTCTGCACTTAGTGCTCATACATTTAAAAAAGAGTTATACAAAATTGAGATCATCTGTTGGTAACTCACATATATCTACCGTACAAGAATCAGTTTTCTTTGTTCCTGTTCCACTGTTATCCTTTGAAAGTAATTTCATAAATTGCGATATACTACTTCTTCTGGGCATTTCGCCCTGCTAGTTGAATCAGGAATCCTATTAAATAAAGTTTCAATCAAAATTATGAACTCTCTGTTTGATGTATTTAATTATACCACAAGGACATGCCACCTGGAGATTAAATCACATTTTCCTACTTGTCCGTTAATGTTAGCAGCATCTCTCATATCGTTAAAATGTTGAGCTTCTTCTGGTCCACTTGAATTAAGTCCTAGAGAAAACCAGCCAACCATCTCATTTCTTTTCACATTTTTCTTAGAATATACCGAAATCATTAAAGTGACATCATTCAATTGGAAAAGTGCAACCTGTTAAAATAAATATTATGTGAAACATGTGATTAAATAAATGCATCCACGATTTTCTTACTTGAAAAACAAATGTTTCTTTGAATAAAGGATTTGGTTGTCCTCTCTTAGTAGAAGTTTTAGCTTTTGCCATTTCTTGTCCCATACTACTTACTAAACACAATTTCACATAGGTATCGGGTGCTTTTCCAATAGCCAAATTTCGAAAATGACTTCCTTTTACAATTTCTGCAGTTAATCGACCTGTTGTTCCATTATATCCTAAAGCTAATAATAATTCTGGAACTCCACCACCATGTTGTTGCATTGAAATCGTTGATCCTGTACTATCAGATCGTGCTAAACTCAATAAATCACTTGTTGAACTACTCAGCTAAAAAAATATAAAAAAATGTCGATTACAATTTAATACAATATAAAGAACTTTCTTACAACGGAATTGTTCCTTGATTCTAAAAGAAGCCATAAATTTGATTCTAATTCTAAATCGATTGATGCAAAGCTAATGATTGTTTCTCCAATTAATCGTTCCCGTCTCATTCTTTCGCATCCATAGACTCGAACACGCAATGCCATTGAATTGACTTCTTCTGGATTAACACGATGAAGTAAAAAGCTATTTGAAGTAATTTTAAAAATTAATTTAAAAACTCTTTTGATTAATTAAAATGAAATTACCTCTCCATAAATTGGGGATTTTCGCCACATCGAATTTTTGTTTTGTGCTTCTGTTTTTTACTAGGCAACATTAGTAATCTAACTTGTGAGTGAGTAGTGGATTTGTCTCTTGTTGGAATACCACGACATTGAAGAACGTGAACAGTCATTTTACGCATTGGTGCATCGTATAAAAGAGCTATTTCAATAAAAGTTCCACCTCGTTCTAACAACGATGCTGTTGGACTTTGTAAATTTAAATCAAACTCAGATTTTATTGATTTTGTTTCACAATTATCAAAAAGCGGCTCCTGCATGACATCAACAATGCACTACAGTTGAGAGAAAAATAAATAAAATATGTCATTGATTCATTTTTAATTTCCAACTTTTTTTTCATACATCTTGATTGATGCTCCTAATGTCAGGCATATTTTCTAAACTATCATGATCCAAGGAATTGAGTCTTGAGATTTTACTTCTTTCATCATTCTGATTAGACGAAAATACTGAATTAACTTGACGTCGATCTAAAAGTTTACAATCAACATCTTTGAGTAAAATTGTTTTTTTAAAAAATAATTAAGGTCCTACCTTTTTTCTCATGACTTATAAGTCCAACATTACTGTCAACTGAAGCTTCTACTGAACTATTTGAACTACACTCGCTGCTTGTATGAGTACCAATTTTCCCTCTTTCTGCTTGGCCGAGTAAATCACGATTTTGGTTCTTATTACTATGTCGAATGTTGTTATTATTATTAATATTATTATTGTAGAAATTATTATTTTTTAACGTGTTAATATGCTTGATTGATTTTGAAGTAGATAACATATCTAATGTTAAAATTGGTTGAAACCCTTCTAAATTTATTGACTGCTTATTTGAATCACTAATAAGTCCTCCATACTCAGCACACTTAAATAAATTAGATTCACTAGTCAAACTTGTTGATTGTTGCAATTTTAAGCGTCTAAGTATTTCATCTTCTGAATCAGAACTTGAATTATCATGGTAAGGATAACGTTTACTTCCTAAAATCAAATATTTTATGAGTTTATAAAAAATTTAAGTATCAGAAGTACACAATGCCTTACTTAAATTATAAATTGTTTTCGTTGATAGCGTTTTTTCATCGCAACAAGGTAAAATAGTAGAATTATTAAAACACCATTTTCGGTTTATATAAAGGAAAAAGATGACGACTAGGACGCACATCCCTAATCCTGCACCAACAGTTGTTTCTAAAGAAACTAGAAGTGTACGAAAAATAATAAATGAAATTAGATATTGACCTTAAATTCATAATGTATTCAAAAAGCTTATTAAGAATTTCTTTATGGTTTTAAAAGTTTAGTATTTATTGGGAAAACGAAGGTCTTTTAACAATAACACGACATTTAGGTATTGAATTGGAAAACACTTGGTCATTAAACTCAACGCGGGAAAACATGAAGCAATTGCTTTCAATGTAGACGAACACGCAATATTTACGGACGAAAAAAAAAATCGATAACGAAGAAAGGAAAAACACACAAATTGGTAAAGTACACAAATTTGTTATTGATTTTTTTTACTTCGTTTCTCATCATCTTTAACAAATTTCTTAACCATATGCTTGATTCCATTAAGAATTCTTTATTTAAAGAAATTCTTAAAATATAGAATATTAACATTACCATAAGAATCTACACCCGCTATCATAATCATCTTTGATGAATATTATTAGTTGAATATTCAAAGATTAAAGTTTTGTCAAATTTATTTCTTATATTTTTCTTCAATTATCCAACAATTTATATAATTTTCCTCAGAGAGGATTCCAAAATCACAAAGAGAGTTTATTTTTTATTTCAATTCATTCTTGAAGAAAACTATTTTCATTTTTTCACTATGATCAGTTCCATTCTAATTTTGCAAAATTAACTTTTAATATTTTTCAAAATACAAAAGCTTTTTTTTTCATTTTTTGAACTTTAATTAAACTTCCTGAAATTATTTTCATTTCCAATCCTAGCTTGAGTAAAAATGAAATATCACTTTATTTGTGTGAATAGAATTAAATTAACAAAAAAATAAACAAAAATGATTCTACGTGATTTTCTATACAAAGTTCTGAAAATTATCCTGAGCTTTTCAGCCCTTGTGAAAATGTAAACTCGGTCATGAAACTTGTTACATTTGTTTTACAAAACGTGCTTTAAAAGATGTTTAAACGTGCTTATTTAACGTGCTTTTGATACTATTTTTTAAAAGAAAAACAAATTTTTTTGTGTAAAGCATATGCAGAATAAAATGCAAGGGTCTGATCAAAAAAAAATATTTATCTATAGGATTGTCTATTTAAATGAATGTTGTTTTATGTATTCCCATATCATAATAGCACCAGCAACATGAACATTCAAAGAACGGACAACTCCAGACTGAGGAATTTCTATTATCAAATCCAGAAGTCCAAGTAAATCTGCAGGAATTCCTCTCTTTTCATTGCTATATATAAAAAAAATAAATAATTTTAAGGAATAGTTTAATATTTTTGAAAATCTTAAATTTACCCTAGGAGGAGAACACATTTCCTTGGCATTTTAACATCTACTAACGATACACTATTTCCACTTTGCTCAGCTCCTACTATAGTATATCCTGTTTGTTTCATTGCAATTAGGTAGTCAAAAAGTTGCCAATTTTTAATTTCTGATATTTGAATCCATTTTTCAGATGTTCTACTCAGACTCTTGAATTCAAAGTTTTCTTGTGATTTTAAGGAATGCATGACATATGTCGATATTCCAAAAATTTCGCATGTTCTTGCTAATCCACCCAAATTTGTATTATTATCGATAAGAGATGCAACAACAATTAACTCTGATGTCGGTTTCTGTATATAAAAAAAGATTAAATTTCGTAAAATTTTAAACTGAATAGCTTAAAAAAAAAGTCTTACCAAACATGCCTCGTCTGCATCAAAAGATTTAAATCTATCAGGAACAGTCCTTAATAAATTTTCTTCGGGACCTTGATTTTTAAATGGCAAATATTTTTTTTGTAAGTTAACGATACCACTGTTAACATGTCTATCCAATCCAATTTCAATTTCATCTGCCATGACAATACAATCACCTTCTTTTAACATATCAGCAGCAAAAAAACTTTCAAAATCTTCATTTTTATCCACAATTATTTCTTCAAAAGGCATGTTAGTAGCTTTTGGAATATCCTGATAAAAAACTTGATATCTGTTCAACTTTATGTAATCATTTGAAAATCTAAAATCATTCTTAAGAGCATTGAAATATTTTAAACAGTTTTTTTGCTTCACACTTTCCTGAATAACTTTACAAATTTCAAACATTTTTGATGTAGTAGAAGTTTCAGTGAAGTTAGGTAATGTTTTAATATGCGCATATGATAGAATAATAGTAAGTAAGGAATAAATCCTTACTCCAAAATTTTGTCCCATTGAGAAAGGAAGAATACTTTTAAACATCGAATCCAGTCTTTTTTCAGCTTTTTTAAAATCAGTTTCCATTTTCATTTGGATGATTGAAATAGAAAAAATAGATTTTAGGGCCTGAGAATTTAAATCACGATTTAATAAGTCAACAATGTCAGGTATATGAGAAGCAAGAATTATTTCAAGAATGTATATCACATTAAGCTGATTGTTTACTCTTAATAATTCAAAAATTAATAAATCAATTATTTCATTACTAATGTTCTTGCAGAAAAATAATGGTTGAAAATGGTGCAGTTTAAGTCTATGAATATTTGAATTAGGATAATATCTTATTTTCTTTTTGCTAATGACTGAAAGTTGTACTATTTTTTCTCCGACTATTTTAGAGAACATTTCTTCTCCATACAATTTCAACAAAAGTTTTGCAACACTTAGTCGAAACTTTACTTTTTGTTTTGTTTCTTCATCAAATCCATACACGAGCTCATTTTCGATTCTGTAAATTAAGTTATTGGAAGTTTATAATTTATTTTTTTTTTTTTTAAAAAATAAAAGCTAGACTTACTGCTCATCTCGTGTCATCACCTTCACTTCAAACATTGCTTCTATTAAACAAGTCTTGAAATAATTTAAGACATTATTTGTAACCAGTGCCGTACAATGTTCATTAAAGAAATCATGCATGGCTAATAGTAATGCAAATCTATCATTCTCATTCGTACGATCCATGAAAGTTCTGAAAATTTCTTCAACTGCTTCCATCCATGAAATTGAAAACTCAAAGTTTTCGATTGATTCCCAGATAAACTTAATGAAACTGTTAAAATAAAAATTAATACATCAGTTAAACATTATTGATTTTTTTTTTATAATTCCATACCTTCTCCAAAAGCTTGTTGATAAACTAATAATATTACATGAAGTTTGAAGAAAATTATTGAAAATATTTTTGAGTTTATCTGAAATGATTGCATGTGCTTCTTTTGATGTACTCAACGTAGCGATTTTTAATATTTCGTAAACATCCATAACATCGCTCTCTGATGAAGATCTATCTAATAATATCTCAATATTTTCCAAAACACGTTGAATGAATTGTAAACTTGGATGTAAACTATTTATAAATAGATTTTTGATAATTAATGCTTGACCAATTGTTTGAAGGATCAGGAACTGCGATGTAAATGTAGATGAAAAATATTCATTTTCTACGAGTTTAGAATCAAAATTCTGATTATGTTTCAAAATAATATTCGTAGATTTTAAATAAGGATATTCAAAACTTTTATCATGAAGAAATATTGAATTAATTCGTGTCCAAATTTCAGTAATGTGTTCTATTGCTTCATTTTCAAGATTATTTTTTGCAGTTTTCAAACTCAATTCCAAAAGGTTTAATGCATTTTCAATGCCCTCATGCTTTTGATCTGTTAACTGCTCCCAGATTAATTTAATCATTTCATTGACTATTATGCTTGGTACATCTTCATAAATATCCATTGATTCATACATATCAAGCATAACTTCGATCACTAATTTTTGACTTTCTTTTATATGTTTGACACAATCCTTTACCTCATCAATTGTTTTTCCCATGTGCGTTTTAAGTAATATGTATTTCACAAATTCATAGTCGACTTCTTTCGAGAAAATTAAGGCATAATCTTCTTCTGTAATGTTATTTATACATTCCTTCATACAATCGTGGTTTTGATTAATATGAAATATATTCTTAAATGTACGTAGAACTTGATGAATTCCAACTGAAGTTATTACCTTTTTAAGTAAATTTGAGTAAAATATTTTTACTATTCCACGTATTTTAATGTTCCTTATTCGCTTGGGTATCAATTCAGTTTGCTTCTCAAAACAAGCCAGAAAATCTTTATTATATTTATCAGGTATTTTCATAGATTTCAAACTTTCAAGAATGTAGTAAAATGGTACAGAAAACCAGTTGATTTCAATAAGGAGTTCAAAAATTATCTCCGAATTATTTTCCACAAATTTTTGGATTTCCTTAAGAAATTTTTCCTCTCGCGAATCAAAAAGATATGTGACGTTCACAGCTTCTAAAATTTTAAGCACCTGTTGCTTTTTAAACTTTATTTCCCTCATTCCAAAAATGTATTTTAATCCATAGCTTTTAACTAAGCTATTTTCATGATTAATCACCATAGTACACAATATGAACCAAAAGGTTTTAAAATTTTCATTGATTTTCATTTCATGTAATAAATCTAGAGATGGAAGTATCAAGTGGCTTTGATTTTCCTCCAAAGTCTCCATAATAGTAATAAATTTTCTCCAGTTTGCATCATTGCTTTCACACAATAAATTATGATCTAACAAACATTTAAGCAGAAATGTTCCTTGTTTTCTAGCCAAAATTGTTTCATCATTAAAATATTTCTCAATAAAATCTAGTTCTTCAACTTTCAATCCATTCTGGCACAAATGTTTAAAGAAATAACAAAGATTTTGTGTACTTATTGCATTATGAAGTTGCAATGATCGTTTATATATTGAAGACAAAATAAAGTCCTTAAGCATTTTGTCTTTTTTCAAAACTTGACATAATATTCCAATAGCATAGTACCGCAAAGATGATTCTTTGAATATGAAATCCACTAATATCTGACAAAATTGTTGAAATTCGTATCCGGAATAATTGTTGTTTAATCCAAAATCCACAAGAACTTTGGAAATTCTTAACTTGGCTAACGTGACCTCATTATCAATAAGATAATGTTTTGATGATTCAAACAAATTTATAGTAATAAGTTGCTGCAGAATTTCATCGAACATGAAATTAGATACATCATCATTTTCAATCAATATCAAAAGTTTATTGAAAAATTCATTTCCATCTTCCTTAATCTTTCCATTCTCATACAACTTAATAAATGCAATTAATATTTCTTGATTACTTCCATTAAATAGTTTAATGAATTTGTTTTTGTCCTCATGATATAACAAATAATATTCATAAGAATCCATAACTTTTAGTATTATGTTTGTTTTGTGACTGTTAAATATCCACTGAAATTAATTTTTGTTTTGATTCTCTTCGCACGTTTTGAATCGTAAAGTATTTTGCTCAGTTTAACTTCGAAACTTTTTATGTTTATATTTTTTTTTTAATAATTTTACCTAGAAACTAGTTTCTTATTTTAGCAACAAAAAGTATAATTTAAAAAATTAAGTAATATTTTGATTTTAAAATGTTGAACCTATAAAAATTTTTTTATAAATCTTTTAAAAAAATTTTAACATTATTTAAAATATTGCCGCAAAGTGATTGCTTAGTTTGGGTACATCCGCAAATAGTGTTCCCGTTACATAATTTTTCATCGGACTGAAAAAATTATTTTAATTTTTTTACGATGGGAAACGGCATAACATTAGCATTAAAACCGGAAGTGACACCTAGTCCTAATCAAGAGTCCCAGTTTGATCCTCTTTATGGATTTCCAAATGGCAGAAAAGAAAGGGGTACTTTTAAAATTTAAGAAATGTACAACAATTTTTGTTTATGCTTAAAAAATATTCTTTAAAGTTATGATAGCAACAGAGGAAGAAATGATTTCAGCAAAACTTCCACTTGAGAATCGAGACTATTGTGCACATCTTGCAATTAAATTTCAACAATGTCGTAAAGAAGTTTGGCCATGGGCTTGGAAGTGCGCTCCTGAAAAACATGAATATTTATCATGTCAATATGAGGAGTAATGAATTAACACTTTCATTAAAACATTGCTTAATAAGATTTTTTCATTACTTTTTAGCTGGATTTTAAGGATGAAAGAATATGAGCGTGAAAGAAGATTAATGGAGCGTAAAGAAAGAATCAGAAAGAGGAAGGAAAAGCAAGGAGAATAAATACTCCTTAAATTTTCTTAGTTGCTAGATGCTCTGAAAATAAACTGAAATTGTTTTCAGAAACATCTCAAAATCATAATAAAATATAAAAATTATTGTCAAAATTAAAGAAAATTACAAAAAATAAAAAAAAAACTACAAATTTAAAATTTTATGTGACATTACTGATTTTTTTGATGGGGTGTTAGAAAAGTTAAAAAAACACTCAGAAACTTAATTCTCTTTCAAAAAAATAATTCAGCTAATTTCTAAGAGTTTTCACATTTTATTGTTACGATTTACAAACTATTTGATAAATTAATGGATAAGTTAAGTGTGAATGGATTTAAAAAAACAACAAGAAAGTTTTAAAAATCGGTAAATCTTAATAATTTTTTTTGAATAGTATAAAAAATAAAGATTTCATTAATATTTAATTTCTGAAGCTTATATGACTGACATTTGTTCTTTAAATTTAATAAACATTTTTTACATTTTATTTTAAAATTGTTTTTGTTTTTAATTTTAACAATTTACTTTTTCTTTTTTACAATTAACCATTTTTGTCTGATTTTTCTCTTTGTAAAGTTTTTCTTAATAAATATTTTTTTTTCTTTTTTGTTTTTGTTTTTTTTTAAGTTATAGTGCATAGTCATAAGATTAACGAGTGAAGAAATTATTCAAAAATGTCGTCATCTAGCCCATCCGAACTAGAAATAGAACACACTGATAATGAGGATCCTTTGATTCATGATTGTGAAGACAAAATACGTGATTTCAAAGAAGTTGAAATTGAAGATAAGTTTAACAGTGTGAAACGAAAATTAGTATCAGATGTGCATGCTGCAAAAAAACCTAAAATTAAGGAAGAAATTGAAAATCATTATTCAGATTGTGAAAAAGAAAATCACAATTCACCAATTATAGAGGAAATCACAAGAGAAGATAGTAAAGTAAAAGAGGAGGCACAAAATAATGAGGATGATGAGAATGAAACAGGGAATGAAATTGAAATGACTGAAAAGGAAAATAAGTTGGATGAAGATGAAACTGATAATAAAAATGAAGCAATCTCAAAAGAGAAGAAGGATAAGAAGGAAAATGAGAAAAAGTTCCAAAACCTGAGAAAAAATATTAAAGACGTTCTTGATGAATCTCAGCTAGATGCAACTACATTGGCAGCACAGCGACAAGAATCCGAACGTTTAGCCAGATTGCAAGAAGCCCAAAGAGTTGTAAGAGAAACACAACGTCAAATTGCCGCTGAAAAACATGCAAATAAAACTCAACAAAAAGTTTTATCTTTATTGGGTGATCAATCGAATGAACAGAATAACTCAACAATTGACTTAGATGATCCATTATTTGAAAAACTTTCACTAAATCCGGCAATTAGTATTACTCCTGCATGTAAAGAGACTCTTCAATCAATTCAATCATTAATTAGTACCGATGATAAAATTCCTGATTCTGATGATGATGATGTCATAATTCAACCACAGGAGCCTATCGAAAAATCTAAAGCTGTTATTGTTGACAGTTCCTCAGATTCAGATGATTGCATTATACTATCAGACGAAGAAGAGGAAGATGAGGACGAGGACGATGAAAATAACAGTGGAGAACATACAAATGATGTTTATAATAAGCACGATGCAGAAGGTCGTGTTATTATAAATATAGGTCACAATGAAAACGAACCAGACGTTTTTGTTGCACCACAAATTGCAAAAGTAATCAAACCTCATCAAGTTGGTGGCGTACGCTTCCTTTATGATAACATTATCGAAAGTATTGAGTTATTTGAAAAATCAACAGGATTTGGCTGCATATTAGCGCATTCTATGGGATTAGGAAAAACACTACAATTAGTTTGTTTCTGTGATATTTTTTTAAGACATACCAATTCTAAGACGGTTCTTGTAATCATGCCAATTAATACACTTCAAAATTGGAATAATGAATTTAATATGTGGATTCCGTCGCCTGAAGATGTTGATAAATGTCCTCTGAATGGAGAGTGTGAAATTAGACCGAGAAATTTCAAAATTCACGTTCTCAATGATAGTCACAAGTCTCTAGCAATGCGGTCTAAAGTTGTATTAGAATGGAAAAAGGAAGGAGGAGTTTTAATGATGGGCTACGAAATGTTTCGATTATTAAGTCTTAAAAAGGTCAAACAAAAGCGTAAGAAAGGTGGAATCAATAATCTGGAAAACGATGTTACTTCAACTGAGGATCAAGATATGTTTGATAAAATTTATGATGCACTGGTTAATCCAGGTGCTGATTTGATTGTATGCGATGAAGGACATCGCATAAAAAATGCATGTAAGTAAATTGTCTTTCTGTATTAAAATGCAAATTATATTTTAAATTTTCTTGTTCTTTAATTTTAGCTGCCAGTACATCATTAGCTCTAAAACAAGTAAAAACCAAGAGAAGGGTTGTCTTAACTGGATATCCTCTTCAAAATAATTTATTAGAATATTGGTGCATGGTTGATTTCGTTCGACCAAGTTATTTAGGAACAAAAACTGAATTTTCAAATATGTTTGAAAGACCAATTCAAAATGGTCAATGTATTGATTCAACACCCCAAGATTGCAAATTAATGCGCTACAGGGCCCATGTTTTACATTCGCTTTTAAAAGGATTTGTGCAAAGAAGATCGCATTCAGTGCTTCAAAAATGTTTACCAGATAAAACTGAACACATTTTACTTATTAGATTAACTCCATTCCAAAGAAAGCTCTATACAGTATTCATGGATGAAGTAGTAAGGTCTAAAAAGGTTCCAAATCCACTAAAAGCATTCGCAGTATGTTGCAAAATATGGAACCATCCTGATGTTTTATATAATTTTTTGAAGAAAAGAGAACTTGATCTTGAAATTGAATTAGAGGAAAATGATGCTGATCGGAAAAATGAACCGGCTTCAAACATTAAAAAAAGAGGCAGAAAAAGTAAGGATAAAGATAAAGATAAAATGAAACAGGAAGAGCAAATTAATTTAAGCATCGTTAAGAAAAATGATTCCGAAGAAATCAATCCAATAAGACTTGAAGTGTCAAAAAACATTCCACAAACAGCATCAGACACATTCAAACCACCTGTAACACCTTCAAGTAACGATAGTGCATATTCCTCAAATCAATCGCTTTCAAGTAATTATGAAGGTCCTAATACATATAACTCTTATTCAAATTACCAAAATTATGACGTTAATAATTATCAAAATTATAACTATCCAAATGGAAATTTCTCTAATTGGAATAATACAAACTCCAACTCTTATTGGCAAAATAACTATTATCAGCCTGATAATTTTTATCATCCTCCAAACTCATATCAACCATACTATGGAAATCAACAGATCACCGATACAAAACCGTTGCAGTGCAATAACACAACCAAACAGGAAAAGGATAATATAAAGGTGGAACCATCGCAAAATTTACCTGTGGATAAAAATCCAAAACCTATTCTTGATGGTGGTTTATTAGCAGATGTAATACAGAAAGAAGCTAAAGAGCAGCAAGAAAAGAATAATACGAATAAAGAAGATATTGCGGACACAATTGTACTCAAAAATAGTTCGCGCGATGATGGAATTCCTTACGATTGGGCCGTTGATTTGATGAAAGATTATGTTCCTGATTTAATAGAAAACTCACCCAAATTAGAAATATTTTTGTGCATTTTAAACGAAAGCATTAAATTAGGCGATAGACTTCTTGTCTTCTCTCAAAGTCTTCTTACTTTAAATTTACTGGAGAAATTTCTACAACGTTTAAAAATTCCCAATTCTGAAAAGTGTTGGGCAAAAAATCAGAGCTATTTTCGACTTGATGGTTCAACAGCTGCTCTAGAGCGCGAAAGACTTATTAATGAATTTAACTCAAACATTGATTACAAACTTTTTATGGTATCAACAAGAGCTGGATCTCTTGGTATCAATTTAGTTGGTGCAAATCGTGTTGTCGTTTTTGATGCATCATGGAATCCATGCCATGACACTCAAGCAATATGTCGTGTCTATAGATACGGACAAACAAAACCATGTTACGTTTATCGTCTCGTTGTTGATAACTGTTTGGAAAAGAAAATATATGATCGTCAAATTAATAAACAAGGTATGGCAGATCGTGTTATTGACGAGTGCAATCCAGATGCACATTTATCGATTAAAGAAGTGACATCGTTATGTTATGATGATGGAGATGATCCTGAGATTAAAGATTTTACAAGTCAATGCGAAAACCATCATGATTTTGTTATGAAAAAGATTTTAATTGATTATCCAAAGGCTCTGACAAAAGAACCTTTTCAACATGAAAGTTTGTTGATTGATAGAAAAGAAAAGAAATTGTCACAAGCTGAAAAAAGATTAGCACAACGTGGCTACGAAATGGAAAAGCAAGCAGCAAATAAAACTTCATTTAATTATAATACAGTAGGAAATAACTATAGATTATTTAGAACACCAGACGGTACATTAATTCAAAGACCAGTCATTTCGAATGTAATTATTATTGACTTGCTAAATTATTTTTATTTTGTTTAATTTCATCAACTTCATTATTAATTTCAGACTCATATTCCACCAATTCCAACTCCTAATATTCAAAATCCAAATCAGAATCCAGCAATCAGAGCAGAGAATCCAAGACCTAATCGATGGGTACCAGTTGAAGTTTGGCAAAGCAAAGGAATCATCGCTCAAGAAATGACACTTCCACAGGGTAAGCATCAATGCCATTATTTTTTATTTTTGAAAAATTTCACTGCAACTTTTATTTTATGCAGATGTTTCAATTCAAACGAATTCGGCCGATAAATCAAAAATATTCTTGAAAGCTGGACAGAAAATCATTGTTCTTAAATCACCGAGAGGTATATGCTTACAGTTGGAAAGTGGAAAAGTAATTGCAATCAGAGCATCAATGAAAACTGGCCAACCAAATGTTCCGTGTGATTTAAAGAATTCTGGTATTCCAGGGATATTAGAAGCAAACGATGCAGGTGAACTTCAAAATAGAAAAACAATTGTTAATTCTGATGATGTTATTGATATGACTAATAGTGACGACGATGATGATAGTAATGTTAAATCATCCATCAAAAGTGATTTTAAAGAGAATCAGTTCGATTCGAAAGGAGTTGAAAATGAAAGCAACATTGAAATTCTTAAGGAAGATATTGTTTTTAAAGAAAAACCAGTATACAAACCAAATTTAGTTCACAGAAAACCGAAAATTATGCCTCCTCCTACACCGGTCAACACAACTTCAGTAACTTCGGTTGTTACCACGTCACCTGCTTCACAATCCAATCAATCTAATATCGACAGTCAATCTTCGTCATTTGATACTAATGATTATCATAAATGGAATAGATTTAATAATAAGTCATCAACAAACTATTCAAATCAAGCATACCAAGATTTAGAAAGAACTTCGAAAAGTAATGATCATCAAACCTCTTTCACGAATCGTAAGTTTGGTAATCATTTTAATGGACTGAATTTATAATGTATTTTTTTTTTTCAGCGTATAATTCCTCAAATTCTGTAACAGTTAAAAGTGAATCCAATGATGAAAATCCAACAAGTGATCCTTTAGTTGCAAATAATTCTTCAGCTTTTCATGCTCCACCATTTCCAAATACCTTTATGCAGCCTCCATCTCAGTACTCAACACATAACGCATACCCACCTTATCAAAATAATAGTAGTAATGGTAGTAATAACTATAATTACCCATCTTCTAATTATAACTATTATCAACAACCATTTTCGAATTCACCGAGACCGTATCTTCCTCCACATAATAATTATGATCCACAATATTCTTTTGGATACAATCAATATCCTAGCACACAAATGTTACCAAGTTCTTATTCTAATACCGTACCAACAACAACTGCTACAACAACAATGACCCCATCATCTTCCAATACTAATTATAGTCGATGGGACTGGAATAAGTAGGTCTGAATAATGTAATCGCATAGCCAGATGGGTTCTAAATTAAATTAGATAATAAATGTACACAAAAGTAAAATATGAAAAAGAATTACTTTATTGTCACACTTTCTTAGAAGATTATAATTATAACTGTGTATTGACTAATGCTATAAAGTTAATATTCGTAATTTTTTGCATTGTATGCCAAAAAAGTAATAAAGCTTCTCATAAAGAAGCATTCTGTAAAACTTTCTCTAATTTTAGAATAAAAATCATCTTAATTCCTCATGAATTAAAGATGTTTAGACAAAAATCATAATAATTTTAATTATTATAAGGTAAAATTTAGTTTTGAAACATTTAATTGTGATTTAAAACAAACCGTTTATGAACAATTAATGTAGATTTTGAGTTAAAGGAGTAAGAATCATAATAAAGTAAAATTTAAAACAATTAAAGCCTCAACTCAAGATTCCCTCTTTTATTATAATTTTTTACTTTAACCCGAACATACAAAGAGCATGCTCAGAAAAGTGAGCATATAAGTGAGTCTACTCAAAAAATGTACTCATGCAAGCTCATTCAACTGAGCATGCTCATGAGAATATTATGAATGTGCTCACTTAAATTTTTTACAACAACTTTATAAGCTCACGTGAGTGCATTCAATAAGTATACTCTTGAGAATATTAAGAACATACTCATGTGAATTCACTCATATGAGTGCACTTACTGAATGTACTCATGAGCATATAATGAGCAAGCTCACTGCTGTGTCACACAATTTTTTTTATATTCTCATATGAGTGCACTTACTGAATGTACTCATGAGTATATAATGAGCAAGCTCACTGCTGTGTCACACAATTTTTTTTATATTCTCATATGAGTGCACTTACTGAATGTACTCATGAGCATATAATGAGCAAGCTCACTGCTGTGTCACACAATTTTTTTTATATTCTCATATGAGTGCACTTACTGAATGTACTCATGAGCATATAATGAGCAAGCTCACTTCTGTGTCACACAATTTTTTTTTTTTTTAATTATATTCTCATATGAGTGCACTTACTGAATGTACTCATGAGCATAAAATGAGCAAGCTCACTTCTGTGTCACACAATTTTTTTTTTTTTTTAATTATATTCTCATATGAGTGCACTTACTGAATGTACTCATGAGCATAAAATGAGCAAGCTCACTTCTGTGTCACACAATTTTTTATATATTCTCATATGAGCGCACTTACTGAATGTACTCATGAGCATATAATGAGCAAGCTCACTTCTGTGTCACACAATTTTTTTTATATTCTCATATGAGTGCACTTACTGAGTTTATTCAAGAGCAAATTGTGTACGTTTTCGATTTAGCTGACATTTTTTAAAAAAACGTCAGCTACCTTAAAAAATCATTATTTGAGATTTTTTAAAAAAATATCAGCTAAATCGAAAACGTTAAAAAAATAATTTTTTAAGGAAGCTGACGTTTTTTAAAAATGTCAGCTAAATCGAAAACGTTAAAAAAATGATTTTTTAAGGAAGCTGACGTTTTTTAAAAATGTCAGCTAAATCGAAAACGTTAAAAAAATGATTTTTAAGGAAGCTGACGTTTTTTAAAAATGTCAGCTAAATCGAAAACGCTAAAAAAATGATTTTTTAAGGAAGCTTACGTTTTTTAAAAATGTCAGCTAAATCGAAAACGTTAAAAAAATGATTTTTTAAGGAAGCTGACGTTTTTTAAAAATGTCAGCTAAATCGAAAACGTTAAAATTGGTGCTCAATAAGATTCAAGCTTCAAAGAACTTAGTTCGCCTGTAAAAATATAATAATTTAAGTATGTGTTATGCCATATATAAATTATTATATATTTACAGACAATAGCTCCAAGGAAAAGTGTGAGATATCAGAAGTTAAGCAACGCAGAAGATATTTCAACAAAGATGGGTGACCAGATTTATATGTTTCCGTCTAAGTATTTGAGATAAAATATTAATAATAATTTCTAACTCTTTCAAAATTATTCACAGAAATTCAAAGAAATAAACGGAACAGTACTTGATTTCAGCTAACCTATAATATTCAAATTTAGCTTAATTAATTTTTTGAATTTTGCAACTTCACTTGAATGCACTCATGAGTGTGCTCAGATGAGCATATACTCATAAATATACTCACTGAGCATATATCTTTTGAGTATCTTCATGAGTATAAGCTCTTTGAGAATATTTATGAGTATATGCTCTCTGAGAATGTAAATGAGTATATTCAATGAAAATGTTACATGAGAAAAATGTTGCATGTGACATGTTACCTTCTCATTTGAGTATGCTCATGAGTTTACTCAATGATCTTATTACATGTCACATAGGAATGTGCTCACTGAGCATGCTCAAGAAGGTACCGTAAGCGCATCACTGAAATGTATGAAAATGAGCACATTCTCACAAAGGCTAATAGGCTCACAAATAATGTGCTCTGAGCATGCTCATTGTATGTTCGGGTAATAGCTTTTCAACTTAAAAAAATCCCCAGCTTTTAAAACGATTCAAAAATGTAATTCCAATACATTTGATCTTGATCCTGCTTCAGTGTCAAAATTGATCATACAACTGCTTTTAGACAAGGAATTTGAAATAATGACTTTAATAATCAGTTTAATTTGCTTCTTTTAATTTTAAACACAATGTGCCTACATATTACAAAATCACAAGGATCAAGCAAAATATCCTCGATTTTTTTATGTTACTTGATGTTATAACTTAGTTGACTTGCTTACCATTTTATCAAATCCAAGTGAATTTTAATAAAACTTTAATGAACAACAAAATTTGAAAGAGTTATACCTTTAAAAATATTTTATATTCTAGGCGTTTAGTCTAAATTTCAGTTTAAGCGAGTGAAATTAAGAACTAAAATCCATCTGAGTATATTCCAACCGTATATTGCAATGAATCTACTAGTATTTTGTAATTTTATCATAAAACACAGAGAAAAGTTTAAGGAGCGAATACAGTCGGAAAATTCAGTACTTGCGTAAAAATAAAAGTGGGCGGATTCATTTGAAAAGACACTGTGATTGGGTAAGAACATGCATAAATTAGTAAATGTGATATCACAATCTCAAGCATTTGATTTATAAAGATTTCATAAACGAGAAACTTTATCAGTTTTTTATACTCCTCGAATCATTATTGACTACTCGAAATAGCACCAGGATTTTGGAATATATATTTCTTATTTTTCATTCAGTTTAAAGGTTGAAAACAGATCAAAGTGACAAAATAGTTGATAATTAATATGATAAAATTAAAATTAATTTAATAAAAGTGGATGACATTTAAACAAATAAAATAAAGACTTCACGTGTTTGATTTAACAAATTGATAACAATGAAAATTTTAAAATAATAACTTAAATTTGAAAATAAAAAATGGAAATAGAAAAGGTAAAGATTGTTATTAAAAGAATTTTATGATTTAAAAGTTAAATTGAAAATAATCAAAATAATGATAAAATAATTGACTAATTCAAAAAAAAAGTGTAAAATTATTAACTTAGTGAATGTAAAGATTTTATAGCAGGAAGTGAAGCAATCTCGCGACGGAAATCGCAGCGTGGAACGGAAATTTAAGAAAATCTTTACGTATTTTTCGATAGTAGGTTTTCACCTCATTTTATAAGAATCATGTTCTAAGGGAATATCATGAAACTTTCAATTTCTTTTTTCCAATATGATAAAATTCAAGAGCAAATGATAATTTAATGGCATTTCCGATATCCGGTATTTCTATAAAAAAAATAGTCTGCTTTAAAGTTTAGGAGTTTTACATACTCCACCCTTTTGTATCATCAATCTATGTATTTTCTTGATCCATTCATTTTCACATTGACAATGGCTTCCTGCTGTTATACTAAAAACAATTAGTATATAATTTCACTCGATTGCTTAATTGGATTGTGCCTGTAGTAATTCTATCAAATATATTTTTTCATGTTGACAATAATGATGGGATGGTACACATATATGTGTTGCAATATATATCCGTCTTGTGGGAATTGACACATTTAGGTGAAACATTATAACGTTCATTCAAACAATTTATTGAACATGTATCACTCTTTAAGAATGAAAATATTATTTCATAGCATGAAGTCATATGTTTACTTAATATCAAATAATAGTTCGCAGGTTTATGAATTAGGTGTTATGTCAACAATTTTTATAAACCATTAATAGAATGATTTTCTAGATTTTCGGCTTTACGGTATTTACTTCATTATTGTTATTGTTCGTATGGTTTAATGTGTCATCAAGAAATGAAAATGCAACTTTAACATACTTTGTATCTTCTTTTGTGTTTTTATTTGAAGGGGAGTATGGAAAAATAAATAAAAAAAAAATGTGATTGGCAAAGGCATCAAAAAAAAATTATAGTGACGAATACCTTTAGTGTATTGAAAAACCAGACTATATAAAAATAGCAATTAGCTAAATTGATATTTCGGTAAATAAAAGTGAGCATATACATAAAAAATAAAAATAAAAGAATGATTGATGTCAAAACAGTGTATTGGAAAATTCGGTTATGATCAGATAAAATTAAAAGTTTGATAAAATAATTGAAAAAATTAATTCAACAATGCGATGCTAGTTTTAGATTAATTTAAATTATTTTTGAGATCTGTTGATTTACAACTATACTCCAATGGCATCATTCTTAAACTGACGGATTGGAAAATTAATTTTCAAACGAGAATAGATTAGAAATTGTGAGATTATTAGAAATTGTGTTCAATCTTTGTCATTGTAATTCAAATAAATACAGTCCACTGTAAAGGAATTGCAATCGTAAAAAAATATTATTCAATGCTCTTAAATTTTTTTTAATGCCAATGTTACTCAAGGCAGTCATTTGAGTTTAAAATAGCAGGGATCATTTATTCGATTCCAAATTTTGTTCTCGAAAGTTAAACCAAAAGACAAAACGACATATACATAGATAGACTAATGTGATATCTAATGTAATAAATTACGGACAAAATTTAACATTACTGTTGCATTCCGTCCGATGTCTTAACAACATCACCTCATTGAAAAATAGTCTAATTAAAGAAATATTCAAGAACCTTTTTGTAAATAACCGAAAAAATGATTTGCAATAATCTTCGCTTTAATTAAATATTGTTTTAATATGACTGCTTCCGAAATCAATATTAAATAGCTAAAATTTCTTTATTAAAAAGATTTCACCATAAAATTAACCGATTAACGATATATAAAGTGAAATATTTACTATTAATCTGAATAAAAGGTTGAATTTAAGTTTAAATTAAATCCCCCCCTGGTTACGCGCCTGTCATGAGTTAAAAAATAGAAATCTATATTCAAATAGCAAATAGCCCAAGTTTATGTTACCCCACATTACAAAAAAAAAATGCTGCATGTCACACTTCAATATTGAGCATGCTCGTATGAGTTCAATTGAGGATGCTCAATAGGGTAGAGTAATGTCACAAGGATTGCTTGAAAGAGCATGCTCACATGAGTGTGCTCAGTTAAAAATTGAGCATGCTCTTGATGTGCTCTTTGCCTATTCGTATAATTAATTTTTTCACTCATGGAGTTGCCCTCCTATAGTTAAAACTATTGCAAAAATAAGATTTCCTTTATTACAGAACAGTCTTCTTTCTGTATCAGAATCGTTGATATCTAATTTACAAGCACAAAATCAACAAAGTAATAGTAACAATGCAGATACTCATAATCACATCAATAAAGCTATCAAAACGTATGGAGATGAAGAGCTAGATCATAAAAATATATTTCCTTCAGTTATGTATGCTCATTTATGTCAAACGGAATCGGAATCAGCAGAAGACGATAGAAGCAACCAAACAAAGAAAATATTGCAATATTATCCACAAAATCAGTTTCATAGTTCAATTAACTCGCGCGCAACTTCCCCATCAAGAACACACTATGCACCACTTCATTTTCCAACACAACAAATTTATAATGGACACGTAAGCAATCTTAATGATGGTAAGTACTTAAATGAATGATATGATAAGAGAAAAAAAGAATTTACCACTTTATTTTCATATAGAATATCTAAGCAATGAATATCGATTAAGGGATATATGGCCACACGATACTTTAATAGAGGAACCTCCATCAGCATTAGGTAGGTCTTTCGTCATTTATTACGTTTTATTTTATAAATCCAATAAGTATCTTATAAAAAAATTGATTTAATTGTTAAAATTGTAGCTTAATTTAAAAAAAAACGATATTGGTTTATCGAATAGCTGTTTAAAGCATGCTTCACGTTTTTTATATACTAAATATGAAAATTCTCTCGGGTTATTTGCTGAAATATTCGATAAAACAGAGTTCAATATAATAGACTGTGCAAACATTTACAAATATTATGAAAATCTTATTTTTCATATATTCTTTTCAATTTATCAGTTCATATCATGGAATGATTTTAGCTTCAAACAAAATAAAGGCTAAGCATATTTAATTTTAAAATAAATTTTTTTGATTTACCAAAAATGAAAATATAAATCTATTAAATTTTGTAAGATCCACTGAATAAAATATATTAAATCATAAAATATAAAGATGTAACATTAAAGCACAATATGAATAAGAAAGCACAGTAGGTGATCAGGATATCTTTGAAGGATAAGAGATGACAGTTCGGTTAATTCAAAATCTTTTTCCTTGATAAATTTTCCTCTTTTTTTTTAGGTAAAGATTTTCGTAGCGAACGTTCATCTTTTGTAGAATTTTCTAAGCAAGGACATTCCTACTACAGGTAGCAACATCTTCCTTTTTAATATATTAATGATGTATATAAACTTCAGCAAATAACATGTGAATTTTTTAACTTTTTTTCTACTTAAAGACTAAGTACTAATTCCTCACTATCGCCGACATCTCAATTAGTTAAAAGAGAATTTAATGAAGGTAAGTGAATTCCCACACATGTTTGCAGAAGAATCTAACGACAAATCACCAGTACATTAAATCCTCAACATCTTAATAATTCATTTTTTCATGTTCTTTAAGAGATTTTCTTCCCTCCCTTCCTTGATATCTTGCTCTGCATGATTTAAGCATTAAAATTGAGATGCTTTTTTGTGTGACTTGTTTATATCTACAAAATGCCCAAAAGTCAGAAACTTAGAGAAATACTGAAACTTAAATTTCGAATATCCTGAACTTTAATAAACCTTGTCCAAAGTAGGCAGTCACGATTTCTCGGTCCCGCAAAATTATCGGGAACGGGACAAAAATTTAAATTCAAATATCAAGCATGTTCCTTGAAATTGTTAAGATTTTTGGTGTTTAAAAGATGACATATTTCAAAATTGAGATGATTTAAGTTAAATTTTTTAAATAATTATTTTTATTCATCGAGATGATTCAGTTTAAAAATTTGCTTTCAGTCTCGAAAATTTCGGGAACGAGAAATCGAGAAAGCCTTATCCAAAGATTTGACTAAGTTTAACTTCGTAAGTTTTTGTGAATTTTTAAAGTTAAAGTTTTTCATTAAAGATCGAAAAAAATAATAATCCACAATGATTCAGAATCGAAAAAAATGTTCAAAAATTCAAAAATTTCATGTTAATTAAACTATGTCCTTTAAATGCCAGATTAAAGATCTTAACTTGAGGCATATCCTATGAAAATATCTCGTCCCAATTTGATGTCTAACTCCAGAAATCATTAATTTAATCTCACCCAAAATTTGTTTACAATTTGTGTATGAAAAAAAAAATATGATTTTTTCTACTTTAAGTTGTTATTTGGATGTCTTGGAAGCAGTTACTAGCTAATTTAAGCTTAGCTTTACATACTAAAACAACCAACTCAATAGAAATCTGCGTATTAAGCCTTAAAAATGGAATTGAAATCTGAGTATTTTTACACTACTTAAACTATTCATAAGTTAAAAAGTCTTCCAAAGACCTCTCTGAAACCTATATAAATCCATTAATTAAGTTAAAATCTATCTCCCATATTACTGAGGACATGCCGTTTGATGCCGTTTTCGAGATATTTGCGATCAAAGTTTACATAAATTTTCATACAAAATTTGATCATGCACAATATTTTTTGATAAACTTTTACAAACTTTTGGTAAAAAATCATGTTTATCCTTTATATTAGGGACTAATTTTTTGAGCAATGAACGAAA
Source organism: Chironomus riparius (assembly GCA_917627325.4). NCBI lineage: Eukaryota > Metazoa > Arthropoda > Insecta > Diptera > Chironomidae > Chironomus > Chironomus riparius. The sequence continues at coordinate 26,381,339 of OU895879.1, read as the reverse complement.
ACATTATGTAGATGATGCTAAAAGATTCAAATCAAGAGAAATTAACAAAAACTTTCAATTTTCTAATGTGTTGGAAAAATATTGTGCACAAGGAATTTTTGAACATTTTTTCCGAATCTGAATCATTGTGTAATCTCATAAGAAAGTTTGTTGAAAATATTTCCAAAAAATGTAAAATCGATTGAAATTAAAATTGAGAATCTGTTTAAATTTTCAAGGAATATTCATAATCAAAAATATTTAAACATTTTGTTTTGGTGTAAATTATTTTGAGAAGCTAAAGAAGAATTTTTGCATACATAGTTAAATGGTTGATTAAAAGCTTTCCAACGATACCAAGTATGTAATTAATCACAATACAGCCACGGCACACTTAAGTCTTTTGTATACAATTTACTAATTCAAAGGCTATGTTGAAAGCGCCCAATGCAAAAATGAATCAAATCTAGTTCCTTTCTACCTTAAATTCTGCTAAAAGCGAAACGTATTTGTACTTCTCATCTTTTCACCCCATGAGACTTGTATTGTTAACAAAATAACATGTCTCTTTTCATCAGTGGGAGATTGGCTTTGAAATAAAAATCCAAGAGAATAACAAAAAAAAATCTTTAAAACCATTTATTTTCATATTGAACCTAAAATGAAAAAAATCATGCTTAATTTGATTTTGGTTTTGCGACTTAATGAAATCAAAAAAATTTTATAAAACAATTAATTCTAATTATTACAAATGTCTAAAATTATATTAATATTCATAGTCCATAAAGAACATTAAGATGATGATTGTCTAAGAATATAACATTTAAATACCGATGTTATAATGTTGTGCCTATTTTTTATGAAACATAGATTACTGGACAGTATAAGAATGAGAAATGAATTTTTAATCGTTCCTCTAAATAATATACTAGCTCAATTCGTAATGCTTTCTGATAACGTTTGCATTTTTGTTCTGGAAAAATGTTCATCTCTTCTGTACTGGAAAATGTACATTTTTCCTCGTGATTAAACATATTTTTTTTGTTATGAATTTTTAATAATCGCTTCTCTCTCTCTCTCTCTCCATCGGGTATTTTTTCACTCTATCTCCCTCCATACTCTCTGAAAGGAAACGCGTGCATGGATATATTTAAGTTACTTATAAAAAAAATCCATAATGAAATCAGTTTTTAACATTCATTATTAATTTATATGTTGACTCTATCTATTTATCTTTTGTTTTGCGAAATGTGTACATTGGATGTGCATAACTAAAAGTATGATGAATTTTCCCAAGCAATTTTACGCGTATGAAAAAAAAGAGTAAATTTTCATTGTACCTATGAAAAAAAAACAATGTTGAAACAATGTTCAAATAGGAGCATTAAGATAGCATTCGAGGTAAATAGATTGAGGGATAATAATAAGCGAGGAGCGTTCATAAGAGCAAGTGGTAAACATATTTATTTAAAAGGGGTTGGTTGGATAGTCTCCTGATATTGAATATAGAAAAAAGCATTATTTATTTATTTGTTTTTGCTTTTTCATCATGATGCTTAAAAGATAATATTAAAGTCAAATATTTATGTAAACATTAAATTCTCATAAACAATGTAGCTATTTAACTTACTAAGTCAATTTTTTTCTTATACATCATTATACACTGATACTAATGAGTTATTACTCAGACAATCCCATTTCAATTACGCTTCAACAGATGAAATAATGGAATGGATGATTTAGGGTAATTGTAAAAGGGTTAATTCCATTAATAATGGTGGAAAATTCATTTACTTTAATACTTGAAATGTATTATTATTATTTAATCGTAAGGAAGATGAATTGTGGGAAAAAAATTGTACTTTTCTACTTAAAAAGGCAACATTTCATTTTTTGGATTCTTATGCTGTAAAAGAAGAAAATGATTTGGGGGATTTTGCAGGATTTTTTTTTGTATTTTTTGTGTGAACGCGGATTTAGTATAATTCTGGTATCAACACGTTTTACTTATAAATCAATTGATTTTTCACATCTTTTGTTATGCAATTGACGTGTGTCACGTCAAACACTCTTCGTTTCTCATTTGCGCGTATCTCTACCACGAGAAAATTTTAATCTAATTTTCTATATATTTTCTTTCAATTTAAAATTATGTTTTCATTGTGATGAATTTCTTCGAGCTAAATCGCTGCATAGAATTAAAAATTAAGATGATTTATTATTATTTTTTCTTCATTCGCAGTCGGTTGGCATCATCCATACAGTTTTTCAGATCATCAGATTTATGCACCATCTCCATCGACTACATTATATCAACAACAACCTGATTCAACATCATCCTTACATCATCAGACCACTAATTCTGAAATGGTTTATTATAATAATTCAGATTCTTCAGATTTTGTAACAACAACATCCAACTCACATCTTACAACACCAACAAGTACTCATCAACTTCAAAGCAATAATTTAAATTCACCATCTATTAATTTCCAACAACGTCGTGGATCGCTTCAACTGTGGCAATTTCTTATTGCTCTTCTTGACGAACCTTCATCAAAGTAAGTTCCAAGAGTTAATTTTTTACTTCTTCTTACGCTTACCGACCGTATAATTTCATTTTTTAGTAGTTCATGCATAACGTGGACAGGAAGAGGTATGGAATTCAAGCTAATTGAGCCTGAAGAAGTTGCAAGAAGATGGGGAGTTCAGAAAAATAGACCAGCAATGAATTATGACAAACTTTCAAGGAGCCTACGATATTATTACGAAAAAGGAATTATGCAGAAGGGTAAGATAAATTAATTTTCTCAAGGTCCATAATAAAATAAAAATAAAAGCATTGAAGAAAATTTTTGGCTTATCAGTTGTATGATACAAATATACTAAATTCGGGATTTGGGCGCAAATAAATAAAAATCAGAATCGTTTCTTGATCTCAAAAACCCACCATAAAATAATTAAAAAAGATTTTTTGCATCAAAAGATCTTCAATTCTAAAAAAGTTTATTTTCAACCTTTAGAACCCTACAAGTTCCCCTCCAGTTCATGAAACATATAGCTGCTATCAAAACTCTAGAACTTTTAAACTAGAACGATAAAACCTACAGTTCCTTTCTATGCTGAATATCCATTACATCCGTAATCTAATATATAAAAGCCCAACTCACTGATTCACTGACTCTGGAACGGAAGCCATGTGAAGACAAAAATTTAAAGAGTGTTGACAAGGTGGTTGTCAGGTGGGTATGGGTGTCTGGTGGGAGGTGGGGGGTGAATGTCAGGTGTGGGGGGTCAATGTGGGTGTCAGTTGGGGATGCGGGCAAGTGCGGTGTCAGGTATGTTTTGTGAAGCCAATTATGTGAGGGGTGCTGACAAGGTGGGTGTCAGTTGAAGGGTAGGGGGTCCGAATTTGAGGGGGTTTGTGGAAAAAGTCAGGAATATTTTGTGAAGCCATATAAAATTTTGTGAAGCCATGCAAAGCTTTGTGAAAAGACATGGTGGGAGTCGGGAGAAGTAAAGTTTTAGTGGGATTAAGGGGGTCCGAGTTTGAGGATGTTTGTGAATCCATGTGAAGTTTTGTGAAGCTATTTATAAAGTTTTTGCGGGATTAAGGAAGTACGAGTTTGAGAGAGTTTGTGAAGCCATTTATAAAGTTTTAGTGGGATTAAGGTAGTTCGAGTTCGAGGGGGTTTGTGAAGTTTTGTGAAGCTATTTATAAAGTTTTTGCGGGATTAAGGAAGTCCGAGTTTGAGGGGGTTGTGAGGTTTGTGGTAGGATTGACCTTAAAAACATTATGGTTATTTGCGTCTTACAGTATTTACATAATAGTAATCAAATTTTAACCCTGATAAGAGGAGCCAGGGGCGCCTCCGGATTGCCTAGTTATACTTAGAATAGCTGTAAAATTTTCGATAACCAAAAACATAATTAGAATCGGGAATTGTCAAACGATAAAGTTCTAGTTTTTTGTATGAAATTACATACTTCACAAATGCAAAAACTCAATATTGTAGAAAATGATCAAGTTTTTGCCAAATATTTCTTAAAATTTTCATACACGAGGAAAAAAACGTCCAAAAAAAATTTTAAAAAGCTGTGGAAAATCAATCAAGCAATCCCACAGCCTTTTAAAGAAATGTAATAGAAAAGACTAAATTGTAGCTTCTGCAATATTTACAATTTATAAAAGTATCGTCCTTATTAGCGATAAAATGGCATCAGTGACCTCAAACCAGTGTATGCTCAATCCCAAGGCCAAGTCAAGTTTTAGTAGCTCTTTTTCAATTTCACCGAGGTACGAAGCTCGGTTTGTGTGTAGTTTTGAGGCCTTGGGCACATAACGTGTCTCCTTTACTAGGTATACTAGCATCTGGATGATTTCATTACAGAATTGTGACTAGGTTCATTGTAGTGTGCATCGGGATTTTAGATGTACTCGTGTCTTTGCAATGTGCAGAGCTTGCAAGTGGTTCTTATTCCACTATAAACTGTAAGTCTAAAGGGTGTGGTACAATAGATTCTGTTCTAATTTGAATCGCAGTGCCGACAGCTCAAAAACAGGCTGGGCCCTCTCCATGCTTTACTTTTTTTATCATCGTCACTATCAATGTCAAAAGTAATGTTCTGTCCAGGGGCGTAGCCAGAAAATTTTTGAAGGGGGGGCCCATTTTTGAAAATTAAAAAACCGTTATTTTGTATCCTTAAATCTATATTCATTCTTCATAAGTTTAAATATTTAATTCATTATTCATACATTAAATTTAAGTTTTCGTGCTGATTTTGACATTTCTTTCATCACTTCCTCTACATTAACTGGTTCTTCTCTATAAATACTTAATAAAACAATTATCAGATTTTCGTAGGGGGGGCCCGGGCCCCCTATGGCCCCCCCTGGCTACGCCCCTGGTTCTGTGTATCAGAAAAATGAATTTTAACTAACCATAACTCCTCTACTTATTTGAAATAAGTCAAAAATTGTATCTCTGCTTATTTGGGATTTAAAGTGACATTTAATTTTCAAAAATGCTACCATTTAGAGATAAGTTAAAAATGTATATTAAATTTTAATTTTAGTTGCAGGCGAGAGATACGTTTACAAATTTGTTTGCAGTCCGGAAGCTCTTTTTAATATGGCTTACACAAATGCATCAGAATCAAATCGTTCTTCTGTTGAAAAAACTTCTTATTTTAATCAAAGTTATACTCCTACGTCATAAGTTTAGAAATCCAATTGAATAAATAAAAATAATAATAATAATAAAATGTAATTTAAAATACAATTTTTTGTTTGATGAATTAGGTATTTTAGTTTATTGTTTATTAGTTATTTCAAAATGCTTAAAAATGTATAATTATAAGTTTTAAATGTAGTCCCGAAGCTGAATCCTTTTCAATTGAAAAGCATTAAATCAAAATCTGGAAGTTAATATGGTCGTTGACGATTAAAACCACCACTAGAGCCACCGCTTGATCTTTCTCCACCTCTCATACCACCTCGCGAGAAATTTCGTCCACCTCGATCATCACTTCGATTAGGCCCTCCAAAACGTCCACCAGATCCTCCTGACCCACCACGACTGCTGCTTCCATTTCCATCATCTGACTTTGGAGCATTACAACGATTACATTCTTTTCGCCATGCAAAATTCTTATTGCTACATTCTGAGCAAATCCAATCACCATCACGATGTTGTCCACCACTGTTTCTTGATCCTCTATCATCACGAGACGGACCACTAAAGCTTCTTGCTCCTCGATCCTCACGAGGTGGCCCACTATTATATCCACCACCTCCCCGTCTATCGCCTATTTAAATGCAAATAATTTGATTACTATAAACTAGAATTGACGATTTCGGAGCATCTGACAGACTCGAGAATTCTGGAGAATTTTTTGAAAAATGTCACGCGACACATTCGCAACATAATTTCAGAAAACAGAATTTTTTAACAGATTTCTGGAGAATTTTTTATTTTCATATAAATTGTTGAAGACTCTCTATACTATTTTACTTACAGTTGATGTAATTTTTCGTAAATTTCGCTGGTTTTGACTATGGTTCTTCTTTTAAAAAAGATTAAATAGAAAATGAGGAACAGAAGTTTGCAAAAGTTTATAAAAATGGATGTTAACATTTAAAATATAAATGATACAAGAATAAAAAGTGGAAACAAAATCCTAAACAATGATAGTAAAAAAAACTAGGAAATACTTCCGAATGGCTTCGATTTAAATCCAGCACCATGCCAGAGTCACACCAAGTTGATGATGGATTTCTGATTAATTAACCGACTTGTGCCTTTCGGGATAGAACCAAATACTGAATGATGCATTCAAACAAAAAATATTAAGGGGCCGTTCACTTATTACGTTACGCAAAAAACTTTTTTCACCACCCCCCACCTCCCCCCTTGTTACAACTCACAACCCCCCCCCCCCCTAAACGTTCATAATTTATTTTATCATTAAAAAGGTGGAAAATTTAAAAAAATGTTTTTGGTGTGAATTTTTTCACATTGAATTCGTGCTAGAAAGCATTAAAGATTATTAATAAACAATAGTTTTTAAACTTTTGCACGCTACTGTACCAAGTTTTCTATGCAATCTTTTTGTGAAAGGAAAAATCATAGTCAAAACCAGCAAAATTCACGAAAAATTACATCAACTAGAAGTGCTTAGCTGCACTTGTCTAAGCTATAAACACCATCTGTATTTAAAGCTATATGTTATTTATACTACAGCTGTAACTTACAGCTGTAAATTGATTTTTACGTAACGACGTAAGTTCATCTGTAATCTGATCTAAACAGTAAAGAAGGTCTTCAACAATTTATATAAAAACTATTACAGAATTCTGTTTCTGAAATTATGTTGCGATTATTCTGCGAATAATTCTGCAGAATTCTCGAGTGTGCCAGATGCACTTCACCCCTTTTTTTAAAGCAAAAAAAGTCTTCCTAAAAACTTGTAATTATTTTCAATTTTTTTCGAGACTTCCCGGGGAGTCAAATTTGATAGGATTTACTTTTAAATTGCTTGCAAGAGTATGAAAAATTATCAAAACTCCTCCAAATAAACAACTATAGCAATTGGCACATAAATGAATAGAACCAACCTCCACGATCTCCTCTATCGCTTGATCCGAATGTCTTTTTTGGACCTCCTTTTTGCCATGTATTGGTTCTTTGAGCAAGTTGAACTTTAATGACATTTCCGCTGAAATCCTTTCCATCAAACCATTGAATAGCTCCAGAAGCAGCAGCAGGATCATCATAAGTTATAGTACATTCTCCTTTTCCTTTGCCTGATTCTTTATCGCGATAAATCCAAATTTTTGGTTTATTTGTTCGCTTGTCTTTCTGTAATTTAAAGGTGATCAAGAAGAAAAATATGCAAATTACGTTACGCAAATAATTGGCCGATTTTTTCGAAATAAATTAATTTTTAATAGAAACAAAAACACTTCGATACCCATTTCAAGTATTAAAGTAAACTTTACACGATTTACTTTCATTCAGTGTCTCAAAATTTGAAATTTGCTGATGCTTAGCCGAAATTTAAGCCAATCGACTTAGTATCTGATTCGACTATTACACAGAATCATAGTAAAGCTCAGTCTTAATACTTGAAATGGGTGTTTAATGGCTTTTTTCTATCAACAAAAACAAAAATTGATTTAAACCGGAAAAATCGGCTTCGATCTCTAAATAAAATAGTGAAGGCAAAATGTACCTTAATGATGCCGATGGCACCAAAATGAGTATTGATATCAGATTCAGTCACTTCAGTGTCCATTCCGCTGACAAAAACAGTATCATCTTGTACAACCATGTTGTCGTTGCCTGTAAAGTTATAAAATAAAAATATAAAAAACATTTCTTTGACAAGAAAGAAAGTAAATATATCAAAGGCTAAGGGTCTCTTATTAATAAGTCATTTTAATAATCACACGAAAATTGCACAGAATGCAAATTATGTGGAATCAAGAAACTATTTACACTAAATTATTGATCAAAAGCAATTTCAAAGCAACTGATAGACCCAAAGCATGAATATCAATTTACTCGAAGGAAGTTGAGAAGAATAAAAAACGACTTTCTGATCTCATCAAAAATACCATAAATTCAGTAGTACAATTAGGAATAAAACATTTTACCGAATCATATGCATTCGGTATTTTACCTTTATTAAAACCACCTCTGTTGCTTCTGCTGAATGAATACACACATAAACACATCATGAAATGAAACCATTAATATTTGAACTTTTCTTCTTTTTTTTTTGCATATAATAGCATATAAATGCACAAATCATTTTTCAAAAAAGATTGTTATTATTATTAATGAAAAATGAAGAGTTTATTTATATGATATTCACTGATCTTTAAAGAGGGCTTTAGGATTTTTGTGATCTCTTAAGGCCCTCTAAAAATCTCATTGTTTTTCATGATTTGGTTTCATTACGCTCGTCGAATTTTTAACGCTTTGGACTATGCGACACATTGCTTTACTTTACTCTTTCCATGTAATTGTAACAAACAAATTTTTCATTAACACATTTTGATGTGATAAATCTTGAAACCTAATGGATGGGATTTAAATTACTCTTAAACAAATATCGTTAACATGACTGCTATGCACATCCAGTAAGCTCAATTTTTTATCAGCATCGTAAAGAATCATATACGTGTCGCAAGAATTACCTTTTTGAATTCTTACCAAATACTTAGGAGCAACCTTTTATTCATTAACGTAATTATTTCTATTTAATTTGCAATATTATTTCATTTTTCGTGAAAAAACACCTCTAAAATATCATGAATCGTCAGTGTAATAGACACCTACCCGAAATTTCCTCCTTTATTAAATCCACCTCCACCACCACGATAATTATCGGATCTTTCATTTTGATAGTCTAAATGATAAATATAGTATTTATAGTAATGTAATCAAATTAATTTTTTTCTTTTATTTGTCTTACCATTATCATAGCTGTTGTTTTGCGAACCATAGCTTTGTCCAAAACTTGGTGGAGGGTAGTTATAATCTTCTAAAATTTTCAGGAGGAAAAATTGAAGCCAGCCATTTTCATTTTATGCATTTTAAATTCCTTATTTTTAAACAATACTTACGATCTCCCATTATTATTTCACTATTTATCGTCGATTTAACTGCTTAACTACCAATTACTTTAATTAGATAATACTTGGATAGCTTATTTCTCGTTTTATTTTAATTATTTTTTTTGCACTGAAAAAAATGCTCTCGGTTTTTAAAGGTTAGCATGGAAGTTATGAGAATTTAAATTGCGCCTATTTGTCATTTTGGCAAAATTCAAAAGTTTTACTCTGAAAGAAACCGTTAAAAAAATTAAGATAAGGTCAATGTGAGTAGTAGTGTTGAAACTGTTGGATTTTATTGAGAATCTGATATTTTTAATGTACTGGAACAAAAAAAAATATATATATATTTTAAAAGGATTTAGCGCATACGATAAGTATTTTCTTCCGACATCTGCGATAATTCACCATTAAAGATGATTTTTATGCGGAAGTCCAAATCACGATTGTTCTGCAAAATCAAAATACATATTAGAATTAACAAATTTTGACATTAGTATAGTTAAGTTATTACCTTTTCATTTGGTTGCATAGAGAAAGTTCCGTAGATCTCTTCTCCTTTTTTAGCCGTAATATAGTCATCTAAGTAAAATACTGTTTGTTTCCAATGTGTATAAGCAGCTTCTGGAGATGTCGAAAATCCAATTCGTTTATGGCATTTTGTAAATTCGACATTAAAGTATGTGACTAAAGCCTGAATGAAATCATTACGCTTTATAGCAAGATGGAATTCGCTTGTGAATGTAAGATCTTCCTTTTGTACAGTGTATAAATCAATTTCCTTGATCAAATAGGAATTGGTAACAACTTGCTTCTGATCAACAACATCCACCAAAGGTTCACTGATTGCAACTTTTCGGATGTGCGACATGTTAAAACCATAAACATCATCCCACCAATTGATCTAGTTTTTTTTAAAAAAATAATGTTTATTTTTTCTGCTGAATTGAAAATATAACAACATTTTACCTTTTCATCCTTGTACTGACGGTCTTCAATCGATGTCACATAGAGAGTACAACGGTCAGGAAACATCATTCCATTTTCTTTATCTAACCACTTATCTCGAGCGTACAAAACTGTGTCGAGCATTGATTCATAAAAGAGACAATATCCCATCCACTCTGAAATAATTATGTCAACTTTTTCGATATTATCTGGAAGCACAACTTCCTCGACTTTTCCTTTGACGACAGAAATTATGTGATCAAGTTTATTCTCCTCAATGATCTTTACAGCATAATCAGCGATGTTTGAGCACTCGATGGCTATTACTCGTGCAGCTCCAGCCTTAGCAGCAAACATTGATAAAATTCCAGTACCACAACCAACATCAATGACTGTTTTTCCTTTAAAAAGATGCTTATTGTGATACATAGCATTCCTATAACTAAGTGTTCGGACCTCATCTTTCAACATTTCTTCGTGAATGCCAAAATGCGCATAAGAATCAAAATAATAATCACGAGAAGTCATTTCTTCTGGCTTTACGCCATCCTTGTCCTTCAAATGATTTCCATTTTCCGTTGTCACCACTTCCATTAACTCTGTCGTTTGCATTATTTCGGTCTAAAATTTAAAATACGCATGTTAAGCATCTTGTATGTATGCATTAAGCATCAAATAAACAAATTAGAGCATTAAAATGCTCAAGATTCTTTTAACCTCAAATAAAATACAAAAACAATGACGATTTTTTTCCTACAGCAAACACAACAGATAATTAACTATAGAACATAACCATATGATCAAAATAATCACTTAATGTCGTTTAAAAGATATCATTTTAAGTTGCATATACCGGCAAGCATTTCAACAGCATTTATTTTTTTAATGTTAATAAAACACATTTAATTTTGACTTACCATTGTTATTCTGCTTGATTGTTTGGTTTAATTATGATTGTTTCTTACGTCCTAGCTCAAGAAAACTTCCTTATTACTTTATTAAATTCTTAGATCAAGAAAACTCAATAAATAGTGAATTACAAGTTTCTTTATTCACAAATGTTTACAAGTGGGTCTTCAATTTGAATCAGTTTGACTCAAACAAGAACAAAATAGACACTGAAGATAAACAATAATTTTTTAAATCTTTTATGCTTAAATTTTTTCAAGGTAAACTCAGGTAATCTTAATTAAGAAGAACAACAATTTCGTAAGAAAATGAAAGACAGTCATGACTGACTTTATATATAATTTACCCAAATCAACTTTATTCAATTTATAGACCCCCTTGCATTCATGTTTTTGAATTTGAAAAGTCGTTAAATTGCCGGCAAAAGTTTATGAAGACTCAAGACTAACTTCACTCATTGGCTCAACAAAATTAATTCCTTCTCTTATATATTTACGAAATTGGGCAATTAATGTTGCATCGAATATTGAGGATCTTGCAAGAATCTCAATCACTTCATACTTTTTTTGTTTAAGTTCAAGTGTAGATCCACTTTTTCTACTCATTAAATACTCCACAAATCCGCCAGTTTTGGCAATTCCTTCCTGTCCAAAAGAATAAATGGCAAGAGATTTAACAAGTTTAAAAGCCGCTGTAGACAAATCATCAAAAGGTGTTTTGCAGATGTTTAAAAGTGTAGAAAAGTCTTTTGAGGGTCCAAAAAGTCCAATGCACCATTTCTCACAGATGCTAGTGATTTGATTGTTGATCATTTCCTCATAATCGTCTGGTGCAAAAACTTGCTCCAAGCATAAGAGAGCTCTTACTTTAACATCGTTAGGATAATTTGGAATATTTTGATAAACATGTTCTACAACTTGAACAAACTTGTGTCCGAAATCATTGTCTAACGACTTTTTGCATTCATCAGATTTACTTAAATATCCCAATGTATCTAGTGCTGAATATATCAATGAGGGATGATCTTCTAATATGCAGTTGAATAATAAATCGAAAAGAGAAGAATAATTTTGAAAGATTTTTTGAGGATATAAGGAAGCAACTCCACCAAAAAACTTCATTAAGCCTGGCAAAAGAAGTCCACTCAATGGATCTTCATTGATATCCTCTATTTTTCTCGACAAGTTTTGCAATACATTTTTGTTCTCAAGGTACGATAATCCATAATCTCTCAAACATAAACTTTGAAGTATATCCAGCAGATTCAATTGAAGAAGTACATCTGATCCAGAAGTCAAGTTACTTACACATTTGTCAATTATAAATTGCACCTTTTCAAAGCTTGTAAAATTTTTGATTCCAATTCGTACACATACTTCATAAATGCGACACAATGCTTCTGTTTTAGTTGTATCCAAAGACGGTGATAATTGATGAATTATATCAGCATCATTGAGCAAATCTTCTCGCAGACATTCAACTAACAGCTTTATTGTTGCTGGACCAATGTTAACATGTTCAGAATTCAAGCATTTAATTAGCAATAGAACAGTGCTTTTAGGAACGAACGCTGATATTGCTAGACAATCAGTCTGAAGTTTACGAATTGCTATTCTTTGAATTGGTGGTGATGATTTCAATAGGAGCTCTATTATACCAAAAGAGTCGCTGTCAGCTATCTTGAAATGTGATAAACTTATATCCAAAATATCCTGACACATAAGAGTCACATTATCCCTTAATAAAATTAATTTTTCTATAATAATTATAATTTGCATGAATCAGCATAAATTGCTTACAACTGTATCCAATTTTCAACAGAATTGATGAAATTTGCATTTAAAATGCTTTTTGAGACGTCTGGATTTTGAATTAAAGAATTTTTCAATTCGTTTAATAGTTCTCCAACTTCCTCTTCATTTGATTCCAGTGACAAGTTGTTAATTCTATTAATTATCTCCTGCATTTCAAATTTTTGATTTTATTTTTTGTGTTTATATTTTTATTTTTTTTTCCACTGGAAAATTGAATGGAATGTTTACATTATTTTGAATTGAAAAATAGAGGCATTTGAAGAATTTAAATAGTGCAGATAAATGGTTTTTCTAACAGCATTACGACTAACAAGAGCTCGAGGACCTGACGAATGGTGGAGGAAGCGTAAAGTCTTTAAATTAGCTGCAGTAAGTTTATAATTAAGTTTAAACAACAAATTTATAGCTAAAATTGTGCACATTACTTTAGTTTTTCTACGGAAGAAGGAGAAATTGCTATAGCCTTGCCATACGTTCATTACACAGAGCATTGGTGTATGCTACTAAATCAAGAGCTCTAAAAAAAATGGACCTGATTGAAGTAAGTTATACAAAACTTTAGCAATTATAAGAAATGTTCACATTAAATTACTAATTGCAGTTATGGAAGCAAAGAATTTCTGGTGGTCTTGAAAGTCATGGCTTAGAATACTGGCAATTTATGGATGGACTACACAAAAGCAACATCCAGCTGAATCGAAAAGTGTTGGCAGATTTAGCTGCTTTTGAGCCTGCTACTTTTGAGTCACTCTCAAAAATTGCATTAGATGTTAAAGAAGCTGAGAATGATGAAAACAGTAATAAGAATTAGGTTGTCATTTAATAACATAAAAATGCATAAAAATAGGAAATAAATGTATTTCAAATATTATAGTATAAACTGATTTTTTTTTCATTCCAATATTTAACCTAATACATAAATTGTTGCCTTCCAATTTTCCAGTCGTCGACTGGAAGTCTCTTAGGTTACAAAATCGAGTGAAATAAAAAACAGAAGAAAAATGAAGTTAACTAGTTTTTTATTAAAGCAGCATAATGGCTGGCTCGCGAAGCTCAAATGGAAATTTCAAGGAAAACGAAATGTCTTTGACACTGGCGCAATAACATCGCTTCAAAATCGAGGAATAGCTGTAGTTGATGCAATTGATTATGTTAAGAAAAAAAATAATCATGACTAGTGAGTTTATTAATTAACTTTAGCTATTAACCAAATGTTTTACAATAACTATTGTATTCTAGTGTTCCTCGTTTACAAGAAAGTGCTTCTGAAACGAACCAGTTTTCATCATCTTATCTTTTTTCTGATTCTAATGTTCTGGTCTATGGGAAACAAGCACAGGTTCTGACCAAATCAATCATGCTGAATGCACTTCCAGAGAATATGGAAAGGAAATTTGCAACGTTGAAATTGCCTACAGACATAGAAAGATCAATGCACCAATCAGTACTTGTTTCTCATTTACTTGATGCTGAACAGAAGAAATCTCCGATTAGGGTGCCATTGAGACCAAACAAACCAAAGCACATAATTCGTAAGGAGTACAGCATCACTGATAACCGAAAAAAGTAATACGGGTATGAGAGTTTTAAAAGCAATTTGTTATGTACAAAATGTATTTTTTTTAGTTCACTTATGGCAAGCAGACTTATAAATCATTGTGAGCGATATTTTGGACATACTGAATCGCTGAAAAAGAGAGTTGTTAACGATGTTAGATTCATGGTTCCAATTGTTAGAAATGGAGATGATATCCAGCTTAATTTGAAAGCTGAAACGTTTATAGCATCAAAAAAGCCAATAGAGCCTTTTAATGTTTCTGTCAACATTTCAGTTCCTGATATATCTCCTTTAAGCCAGACTATTTCAATTCCCTTTGAGGAAAATGTCGAAAAAAAGTGCTCATACCGTAGGTTCAACTGTTTCTTAAAATTAGCACAAATAACTTAATTTAAGTTCCCTTTTACAGCAATAAAAACAAACAGTTCTTTCTCACATCCTCATACTGTGCTTATACATTATTCGAATCTGGATGTAAAAAATTTATTCGAAGAACCTGTAACCAGTGAACAATTTGAGAGCAGAGCGATTATGAAGGGATTCACTGTTGCAGCAAGTAGAGCCAAAACTATTTATGGGGTAGAAACATTTTTAATTATTTAAGTACAAAATAACTATCTTAAATACTTTACAGGATAATGTGAAAATATTACAAGAACCTATTACCGTTCAAGTTGTACAACTTGATGGCAAGCGTATCCAATTTGGAATTTTCCAATTAAATACTCTTGATTTAGACGAAATAAATGGTCCGACTAATTATTGGTTTAGAAAACCTGAAATGCTTCTGTACGATGAGTGTATTTATAAAGAAGGAAGACCGCTGTTGACAAATTACAATTTTGATGTTTTTAAGTTAATGAGCATATTTTATAGCAACTAGTTTGTATAATAGAAATAAAAACGTGTACCATAAATCATAAAAAAATAAACGTGAATATTGATTCGTGCTTTAATCGAATTAACGATCAAAATTGTTGCAAACTGTTTGTGGCAAATTACAATTGTTATATTATTATTATTATTTCAAGTTCATTTCGTAGCTTAGCAAACCTTAATCTAAAAATCCCTAAAATTCAGCTACCCTAAAATGCAGATTGTACTGCCAAGATGCAGATGGTACTGCTAAAGTGCAGATGAAATGCTGTTGCTTTAAAAATTTATAGTCCAGATAAACCCTGAGTGGAAAATTATCTCGAGGGCTTATTTGATAGGTCTTTATCCAAGGAATCAGAATCTATTTTAATTTTGGCCCAAAGTGCAGCAGTGATGGAGATATAGCCCGAAATGTATTTTAATGACCTTCGATAGTTAATATTTTCAATTTATCAGAACTTTTTCTTGTCTCAACCAATTTTAATGAAACTTTCTTTAAATGACAGATATAAGTGATGCATTTAAATGTTTTTCTTTTTTCATTAAATTGTAGCCCTTTACTAGATCTGCAAGAAAAATATCTCTTTCAAGGTTTAAAATTATATTTATGCATCAAAAAATTGAGATTTTTTACAAAAAATATACGGTGTTTTACTATGTTTTGACTTCAATTGACTATAACTGCATATTCCAAGTGAGTGGAGAGACAAGTTTTAACTGTTTTATATAGCCCTCACTTGTATTTTCTAAAACTGTGAAAATCTGGAAAAAAGTACCGCCAAATTTTAAACTTTGAACCATTTAAAACATGTCATCTACATGCACCTCAAAAATCTTTTCCAACTTTTTTGATCAAAATCATGTCCAATCTTCATAAAACTTTCAGGAATGTTATAAAATAGTGTTTTTGATGTTTTAAAATCAATTTGAGTTTTTGGCATAGACTTGGACCATTTTTATTTGAAATGTCATCATTTTTGTAAATGACTTTAACTACACTATATGCTTAACAAAAAGTATTTGTATTACCTTTTATGTTAAGCTGCTTAAATTACCTTTGCAACGATATTTAATATGTCATATATGAGTACAATATCCCTGAATAATGTTGAAGAAACTGAAAAATTACTCAAAATTCGAGGTGTGTGAAGAACCATACTTAACATTTTTGCTCAAAACTATATAAAATCTCAAGTATATATTATGAATTTGGTACTGTTGAAAAGATAAAAGTATAAAAGTAGTTTTATTTTTTCTCATGTTTTCTATAGAAACATACTTAAACTATCTGAAAAACACCAAAAATGGTCCAAGTCCATGCCAAAAACTCAAATTGATTTTAAAACATCAAAAACACTATTTTCTTACATTCCAAAGTTTTATGAAGATTGGACATGATTTTGATCAAAAAAGTTGGAAAAGATTTTTGAGGTGCATGTAGATGACATGTTTTACATGGTTCAAAGTTGAAAATTTGGCGGTACTTTTTTCCAGATTTTCACAGTTTTAGAAAAAAAAAGTGAGGGCTATATAAAACAGTTAAAACTTGTCTCTCCACTCACTTGGAATATGCAGTTATAGTCAATTGAAGTCAAAACATAGTAAAACACCGTATATTTTTTGTAAAAAATCTCAATTTTTTGATGCATAAATATAATTTTAAACCTTGAAAGAGATATTTTTCTTGCAGATCTAGTAAAGGGCTACAATTTAATGAAAAAAGAAAAACATTTAAATGCATCACTTATATCTGTCATTTAAAGAAAGTTTCATTAAAATTGGTTGAGACAAGAAAAAGTTCTGATAAATTGAAAATATTAACTATCGAAGGTCATTAAAATACATTTCGGGCTATATCTCCATCACTGCTGCACTTTGGGCCAAAATTAAAATAGATTCTGATTCCTTGGATAAAGACCTATCAAATAAGCCCTCGAGATAATTTTCCACTCAGGGTTCATCTGGACTATAAATTTTTAAAGCAACAGCATTTCATCTGCACTTTAGCAGTACCATCTGCATCTTGGCAGTACAATCTGCATTTTAGGGTAGCTGCATTTTAGTGATTTTTAGATTGAGGTGCTAAGCAACAGGAAATGTTGTTTGAAACGTGCACTTTACATTTAACCTTGATACAAATAAACAAAGAAGACATATCCTGATCGATTGATGTATTGTTAATAATAAACCACATTTCTCATTACTATTTGAACCATAACTTATCAATCAAGGCTGACAAATCTCAATAGTCTATTGATTCTTCTTTTCCTTAAACTGAACTAATATTAATACATGTATGTAAAGTGGAAGTAATGTCGTAAATAGATAGTTCTGATATGCTGAAAAGTGATTCTATGCTGATTTTTCAATTTTATTGATTTTCGCAAACTTTTCCAGCAAACTACTCGCGATGGCACGTGCATTTTCATTATTTTAACCTATTTATAAATCACCAAAAATATAGAGAATTTTATATTATTTGCATAACAATAGTTTCAGTTGATTAGTCAAGACGTTTCTTAAAAATGCAAGGATTATTAGCTCGGCTAAATGCCCAGAAAAATCAGGGCTCTTTATCAAAAGGTGCATCTCGTTCAACATCTATTGCGTCTTCCGTTGATGATTTAAATGATGACGATCGACAAAGTAACTCGGACGAAAGTCAAAATCAGCAGACATCAAACGTTAGGAAGTGAGTATTTTTAAAATGTGTTTTTGAGACTTGCTAAAACGGAAATTGTGTGTAAGCAATAACTTAAAGCTCACTTAATGTATGTTAAAATATGAATAAACGCAATAAACGAAAAATGTGCAGAAACATGGAATACCACAGCATTGATGGAAACAGGGTTGATTTAAAAATGTATAAATTTATTTTACCTGGTATTTAGAGCATGTATGTCAGAAAGAAACAATAAGTTGATTTCAGCATTTGATTTTCTAAGAAGCCAAAAGTTCCTTAAAAACATGATTTCCACATCAGTAATTCAATTTCTAGTTAATGATTTTCACAGCACAGTTTGCGTGTTATTGTCTTTTCTTATAGCTCGCATATTTTATTGAAATAAATTTGAATTCCTTATAAAGCTAGGTTTATACTTGATGCTTTATATGTGCTTTATTTTATTATTGATTGAGAATTGAAGAAAGAAAACTATATTTCAAGGAACAAAGTAGCAATCTACAATTTAAATTTGCCACTTAATCTGGTACCATCAGTAAAAGTGTACTCACTTGAAAAGTTCTTCATTCGTTGCAAGTTTGAAACGACTGATATTCGCATAAAAATTCATTCTGTTAAATATTGGATTGTTTAGTCGTATTGCAAAATTTCATAAATGACAACTTCTTGGAAAGAGGTTTACAGTAAGCTAAGAACAAGTGGAATGATGCATGGCAGAAGTGATGATACGACATCAAATTCTGATGCAGATACAATTACTAGTTCTGGGACACCAAAGTATCATCGTTCCAGTTTAGCTGATCAAGAATGGCAAATGAACTACATCATTAATCGTCGCGATGGACTGTACTTTTTATCTGATAAATTTCCACAAAAAAAACTAAACCTTTTTTTTTCTTTCACAGACCAAAGGTTAAAAGAGACAGAGAAAAAGACAATAAAGATAAGGACAAAAACAATGATAAAAAGCCTGGCTGGAATACAGTGCCTAGCGCAAAATCTCGAATTGACACTAATATGGTGAAATTGAAATTACTGGATGCAACAAGAAAAGCTGTTCTTGATAAGACAAAAAAGCCAGTTACTTCAACTGGTATGCAAACTGACACAATAAAAACGAAATTGTGTAAAGATAAGTTAACCGATAATCAAAATGATTTAATAAATCCAAAAGATGAAGCAACAGAAACAGATCTTGATTTGATAGCGTTAAAATCAAAGGATGGCACAGGTTTGTGAGTCGATTATGCTACGATTAAATTGGTTTTTAATAAATGACATAATTTTCACGAGCAGTTATTGTAACAGCTAGTGTTTCAGTCAATACAGAGAAGTTGGTATCACACACAGTATCTACTCAAACGGTTATGCCACGTTCAAATGTTTCATTTAAAAAGTTTACCGATTCTCGTCATAGAATTCAATATGCAGAGGAAGATTCTGAAGTAGATGACGACGATGAGGAGGCTGAAATGTGTTTAGAAAAAATTGAGCGTCGTTTAAAAGCAAAGAAAAAATTCTCACGTCAAAAATCAACTCAAAAATCAAACATTGAGATCGTAATTGAAGATGACTCATCTGACATAATTGCTATAGAAACGATTCCTGCTGAGTTACCCAACAAAAATAAAACTTCCGATTCAGAATATGAAGACAGCATTCAGGGAGATTATGATGATAAAAGCAGTTCGAAGACGAAGAAAAGTAAAGAATCTACTTTCAACTCATGGAATGATTTAGATTTTGAAGCACAAAAAGTGGAACTGCCTCGAAATTATTTTATTGAAAGTGGACCAACGCCGTGGTCTAATTTTGAGTCTCTTGTCTTAGGACAGCGATTCCTTAACGCACGATTATCTCCTGTTCCTGAAAGAATTTCACGTCCAAAAGTAACATGGAGTGATACTCAAATAAAAGTTGTTAATGATTTAATGAGTGAAGCCACTGCTTTGTTTGCATTATTTGATCAAGTCGCAATGTTATTAGGGCCAGATATAAAGCTTCACAACATATCAGGTACAGGTATCCTTTAAATTATTAAAAAGATGCAATTTTGAAAATTTTCTCTTTTTAGATGTCGAAGAATTTGAATTGCCAGCAAGTAAATATAACGAAGAGTTAACTAAGTCATGCGAGAAACTTGAAGCTTCCTTAAAGCGTTTGCAAAGCCCACACTATTTACCTAAAAGCTCTTAAAATATCTCGCAATGTATTAAAACCTATAAAAAAAAATAAAGTCTTGATAGAAGTGGAATAAAGCAAGAATTGAGAATTTGTCAAAAATTAGTATCAAAGAATTAGATATTTTTATTCAGTAAGTTTATGCCATTGCTCTCTCCATAAAAAATCTTTTGAGTGGTGGGACAGAGTTTGTGAATTTAACGCCAAGACTTCTGGCCAAAACTAAAGGTGTAAAATCATTACAATAGATTCGTTGCAGAGCATGTACACCTAACATGATTGGTAGATTTGCTTTTAATCGTTCTTGTTCGTATTTCAAAAGGTATTGAATATCATTTAAATTACTGCCGTTGTATGTTGCTTCTGATAATACTTCTGTAAGTTTCAGAACATCTCCATATCCTAAATTGACTCCTTGACCAGCCATTGGATGAACTCTATGTGCAGCATCCCCAATTACTACCGCACCTTTACAAGCATAAGATGATGCATGTCCAAAGCCCAAAGGAAACTGAGCACGTGAACCGTCTTGAACGTTTAGTACTTTTGGTGGCATAAGAAGCATTTGATTTGATTTGAAAGGAGAAACTGTATCAACAAATTTCATCACGTTATTGACGACAGAACTCTTTCGATAATCTTTCGAAAAAGCTTCATTAAGAGCATTAACAAATTCACTCGGATCCATTTTCAAAAGCTCTCTGGCATGATCGTACGTTGTCGTCCATACAAGTGAACTTAAATTATCAGTCAATGGCAAAAGTGCGACTGGACCTGTAGAAAGAAATTTTTGCCATGCAATTGTGTTTCCTGAATATTCGCTTGTATCAAGTTCTAATGTTGCTACTACGCCCATTTGTTTATACATTACTGTATAGTTATTAACATCCATTGCCTTACGAATTGTAGAGTTGAATCCATCTGCACCGACCTGTCAATGAAATAAAGAAACGGAATAAAGGAGTGAGAATAATTGATGAGCGTTATTTTAAATTTTAATGCATAAATATTGCATATTTTCGAATGCATGCTAATTATTTAAATTCTCGCGATCTGAGTTCATACATTGAAATTTTCATCTCTTTTGGAAAATTATCAGCTTAGGGACTGTTCACTTATTACGTAACGCGAAAAAATGACTTCTTAGACCCCCCCCCCCCCTCGTAACAAAATTTGTATGAAAAAAAAATTTCCTTGTTTGAACCGTAACAAAATCTTAGACCCCCCCCCCTCCCCCTAAAAGCGTTACGTAATAAGTGAATGGCCCCTTAGCTTCTTTTTCTTTTTCAGAAATTGAATGAGCGAACATGAATGGAAAAAAGAGATTTTCATACGTTCACTAGTAGAAATTCAGCCTTCGATCAGGTAATAGCTAGAGCTTAAATAAGTGGAATTTTATAAAATTTCTTGTGAAAAATTGTTATAAAATCTTAAAAATTATTCGAAGAATATCTGCTTAAATAACTCACTGGTAAAGTCGATCATTTTACATGCTTTTATTTTAACAGCATTTAAAAGATATGTTCTATGCCAGTCAAATCAAATCGTGTTAACATATGACTAATTATTTGTTTCATAATTGACGTTGAAAAATGTTTTCTTGATAAAATTATAGAATTAAAAATAAAAATCACGGCTTATTCAAAAATAGACAATTTATAGAAAGACATTGAAAAATCTCGAAAAAATGCACTTTTTAACTTTAAAAAAATCCAAATGGAAAGAAAATTCTCAATGCTTTTCGTCATGTTTGTGTTCAATTAGCGGATAAACAAACAATAAATTAAATTACATCTCCTTTATTCTTATTCAAAAGTAATGCTAGAACACAGATATACAAAAAGATTTTTGTTTAAATAAGAAACTAAAAATAGTGAAGCTTCTTGTAATCTGATTGAATTAAATAAATTATTTTAATGACCTCTCCCAATGTTTATTTAGATATTTTAACAATAAGCATAATGATAGATTCAGTACGATTCTCAATTATTGTAAGTATTTGTTTTATTGTATTTATTTTAAACACGAGGAGAAACTTATTATTTTAGGAAAATGATTTAAATCGAGAAGAGCATGAGAGGAGTATTGACGATGATTTGAGAAGTATTTCAAGTGAGAGTAGTGGTGAAGGCATTGCAATATCTTTTGCGTCCAAAGAGCGGTACTATGATGAATGTGAATTTTATGACATAGCCGAAATTGAGTCGTGTATTAAAGGATTACAAAATGCAGAAGAAATTGAAATGGCAATTAAAGGCAATAATTACAATTATGTATTTAGAAGCATTGCTGAATTGAATGTAGGAATAATGCTTGCTGTTTGGTTAAGACATGTGGAGTTTGCAGCAATTCTCTTAAGACAAGGTGCTAATCCAAATATTGTTGACAAAATGGATAGATCACTGTTGCATTATGCATGCATTAAAGGTAATGGGCCAATAACAAGACTTTTGCTTCATTTCAAGGCGAATCCAAATGTTTGGGATAAACATCATAACGTCACACCTTTGCATTACGCTTCAATTACAGGGAGTCCAGATTGCATTAATTTATTAATCAGAAATGGAGCTCAAGTTAATGCAGGAATTGAAAACAAATCAGCGTTATTTTATGCTGTACAAAAGAATCATATTAAATGTGTCAATATCTTATTACAATATGGAGCTAATCCAAATATTTCATTTATGAATAATGAATCACCGTTACATATAGCAGCTGAAATGGGATATGTTCAGTGTCTTAAATCGTTACTGTCGCATGGAGCTAATGTTAACTCAATCACAGGAAGTAAGCGCAATGCTCCGCTTCATTTAGCTGCAGAGGATGATTTTGTTGAAGGCGTAAAACTTTTATTAGATCATGGAGCAAATATTAATATAAGAAATGCTGATCAGCAAACTCCATTACACATTGCATGTCTTGCTCAAAGTGTAGAAACAGTAGATATCCTTATTCAATATAAAGCAGATATTAATTTAACATATCGTGACGGACGAACAGCTTTACATGCATCAATTGTTAAAGAAACGAGTTCTTGGGACTGTACGAAAATGCTCCTGGATTGTAAAATAGAAGTAAATAAACCAGATAATTTTGGATACACCTCTTTACATCTTGCTGCTCTTAATGAATTTGGTGGTTGTGTATTAATGTTGATTGAATATGGTGCTGATATCACTGCGAGAACTAATGGTGGAGTTACTGCTTTATCATTCATTGTACGAAGAACCCCGGAAGTTATTCCTAAATATTTTTCTAAACTTGATTCTTCGATAAAAGTCAATGAAAGTGAAATTGGAGATGTTGATTGTGAAATAAAACTAGATTTTCGATGTCTTGTGCCAAGTTATGAAAAAGGAGAAACAGAACTCCTTATCAATTTCATAGAAGTCGGGCAGAAACGAATTCTTAAACATCCATTATGTGAAACGTTTCTATTTTTGAAATGGAGACGGATTAGAAAGTACTTTTTATTCAGCCTCTTTTATCATTCAGCCTTTGTCCTGTTATTTACTATCTATGCTCTTGGAATTTTTGTAAATCACTGCCCACCAAACTGTGAAAGTGATGTGTATTTAAATAATTTTACGATAGTTGGATATGTGACGCTATTCTTAAATTTTACAATTTTGGCAAAAGAAATTTTTCAACTTTTTCATGGATTTTCAACATACTTGCGAAGCTGGGAAAATTGGTTGCAATGGAGCATCATTCTGGGAGTATTTTTATGTGCTGTAAGTTATTATTATCAATGTTGTTTGACGAAAAAAAAAAAATTGATGTTGATTTAAATTTGTTTAGTGTCCACACATGCACAGAGACTACAGAGAGGAAAATACCATTGATCATTGGGAATATCATGTAGCCGGAATTGTTATATTTCTTGTGTGGCTTGAACTTATGATGATAGTCGGAAGATTTCCTATTTTCGGGCTCTATGTTCAAATGTTTACCAAAGGTACGATACACAAATGCAAAGTTTTTGGAAAGTTTAATTACTAATTACTTATTTTCAGTTGCTGCAAACTTCTTTAAATTTCTTATGGCATATAGTTGTCTTATTATTGCATTTGCATTGAGCTTTTGTATCCTTTTCCCAAACTTTAATGCGTTTCATAATGTACCACAGTAAGTATTCTAATTAAAATCTGTTCAATAATCATTTATAGTTTTATTTTTAAAAGATCTATATTGAAAACCTTTGTCATGATGATTGGTGAATTAGAATTTGAGGACATGTTTCATCCAGAATTAAATGAAGAAAGCAAAAACATTATTTTACATCCCGTAACGGCTCACATAGTATTTTTCATATTTTTAATGCTTGTGACTGTCATTTTAATGAACCTTCTTGTTGGATTAGCAGTTAGTGATATTCAAGGATTGCAAGCGTCGGCTGGTTTAAACAGATTGAGTAGACAAGCAGAATTAGTATCAAGACTAGAAGGTTTATTGTTTTCTAAAATTTTATCAAAATTTCCTTCAAAGTTATTAAATTTTTTAAGACGCGAAGCTTTATTAAGAACATCTCGATATAATTTGCAACTGAATATTAGACCAAATGACCCACGTGAAAAAACAGTAAGATGCTTAATTGTAGTAAAACAAAATGTAATATTAATAAATTGCACTTGTCATTTTTTAGATCCCGAAAGATATTATGGCTTCAATATATCGCTTAGTAGCAGAAAGAAGAGATCGAAATCAAAGTCTTAAGAGGAAACGAAACGCAAAAAATTTGAATATTTTTAAGGACTCTATTGAAGAGATTCAATTACGACGACCGGAAATGAATAGAGCTCAGAGTTTTCGAAAAAGAACTGCTTCAGATCAGTTAACAATGCCAAAAAGTTCTAAGTCACAAGTTCAAAATGATAGAGATAGTATAGGAATTTTAAAGAAAACAAATGAAATATTTATAGTAAATGTTAAAAATCAATTAAGTGATTTAAACTTAAAAATAGATAGTATGAATAAGAAGATTGAAGAAATGTCAAAAGTCATTTTAACAAAACATGAATTAAATGCTTAACTTACCAATAAATCACACGTAAATTTTTCTCCAGACTTTAATGTCACTTCACTCTTTTCAGCTCCATCCTTTGGTAATAGACAATAATCAATTTTGGCCTCATTCATAATTCTCACATTAAGTAAATCATTGAGCTGACGATACATTCCTTCCAACATCAAGTCATTTTCAACAATACAAGCTACACTGTCACTAAAATTTGGATGGTTAAAATTGATGGATTCTCCCGAGATAGCATCCCAAACCTTTTCACAAAGAAAGATAAAACTACAATACATAATGAGCAAATAAAAATATATATCTGTTTCCATACCTGCATTTCCATTACAGGTTTGTATCGAATAGATTCAATAAAGTCCCAAGCATTTACTGATTTCAACAGTTGAACTGATTGTTTATTAATTGCTGATACTCTATTGCTAAATTTGCTCCTTGATTGTGGCTTATATTCTGAAGCTCCTTCCAGCATTAATATCTTTTTATTGCATAATGTTTCATTTTTTGCTGCAAGTTTTAAAAGTTGCTAATAAATAAAACATACAAAATATTTTTTTAAATACCTAATGAGACTAATAAAGATGTTCCCACGAGACCTCCACCTCCAATTATTACATCATAATGTCCTGCTTCTTTTGCTGCTAATGTGCCTAATAATCTCTTTCCGCAACCACTATTAATTCTTAATTGCAATATTTTGAACATTGTTGACATTTCTTCGTTTTGTTCTTACTGAATTCAAATGTTTTTAATTCCGTTATTTCTTTTAAAACAAAAATTGGTTCTTTTACAGATTTGTGAGTTTGTTGCTGCTACTTCATTTAGCTAATATAACTTATTTCTAATAACTCTTTTTTAAGATATGCATAATGGACTGATTTTGTGATAAAAAAAAACAAACATAAATTTTTCGTTAAAAGCTTCGTTAAATGCAGCTGAAAGCTTAATGATTTTTCCACATAGGTAACATAAAAAAAGTTTTTCTTTTTCGATTTTCACAAAGAAATATAAAAATTAAAATGAGTGGATTTCTTGCTGATTTCAAAAATTAAAAACTAAAATCCTTAAAGAATATAATGGTTTATCATCAAGTTAATATAAGTAAATGAATAATTTGCGATATATTTGCTGATAAATCGTTTTCAATAAAAAGTTTGACTTGCAGAAGAAATGAAGGAAAATATGCTCTCAACATCAACATCAAATAGTAGTTTCCTTAATGCAGGAAATTACGCAGATTTAGATGATCAAATGACAATATTGGATTGTGAAACAAGAAACTTTCACAGACCTATGTCAAAAGTTAGAAAAATGGCTTTTATTGCATCAATTGTGAGCATATTTTTTGTCCTTATCATCTTTCTACTTCTTCCCTGCAATAAAAATTGTGTCTCAAAGCATCACATTACAAAGCTCACAAAAACCATAAATTGGATGAGGAATTATGAGAATGTAGAATTTAAAGGAAAGATTAATACGATAAGAACGCTTAATGTAGAAAACACTCCATTAAATCTGATTTTTATGTATCGTAGTGATAAATTTTTTCCAAATAGTGATGTTAAAAAGTCGAAGCAAAAATCAAGTGGTGGAATTATCAAACTGAATGGTAATTCAGGAGAGATTGTATGGAAAAATGAAATGACAAATGAGCCCCGGTATTTAGATTGTAGCTTAATTGACTGTAATAAGAATGGTAGAAAAGATTGTCTGATAATTGACGATTATGGACAATTGGCTTGTATTGATGATACAGGTCATTGGATTTATTACAATTCAAATTCAAAAAATACCAAACAAGAACGTCAAGAGATATATGATTTTCCTTTAATCATTCCGGATTTGACATCAGATGAAGTTTTTGAAATAATCATGGGAAGCTACAAGAACAATGCAACTTATTTGGCTTTGCTGTCTGGATCAAATGGAAAGTTACTTGCTGAAGAAATACAAAACTGCTCTTACATTCATAAATTACAGTTAGACACAGAATATGTAATTAAATTTATATGCGTTGTAAAGGATAACACTGAACAGCAAATTTTTAAGAATCTTACCGATTTTTATGCGCTAATGTCTAAGAAGCCAAAAATTGCAAAAATACAATCGACTTCTTCTATTCCTCAACATGAATACGCTGATAAGTTTGTCTCTGCTAAATCGCAAACAACAGTCACTAAAATTTTTGATAAGGAATTGAAAATCGAAAATAAAGGATCATGGCCACGTGAGAGTAAAATGATATTAAAATTAACTAGTATCGAGAATGGAATTAAAAAGATCCATTATAACTATTCAGGCAGTAAAATATATGGATTTATACCTGTTAAATTTTCAGTAAATATGACATCAATTAAAAGTCATGGAAGTGATAACATATACGGTTTCATAGTAAAATTTTGGACATGGAATGGAACAGAAATAAGCTATAATTCTGAAAAGAGAAAAATGAAACGCGAAGTTAATCAAGTTGAAAAATCTTCTAAGAATATGAAATCACAAAGAAGTAATTTTACAAATCAAACTTACAATAATGTTTATAAAACTAAGCTTCGATATCTAAAAGAAACAATATTGCTGATTGTTTTTAATAGTACGCATATGAAGGCAGAAAATACTTCTCAATCCAACATAATTCAATTTTGTCAAAACCCAATTGATTCTTTAGAAACAATGTGTCAACCCGATTTAAAATATCAAGACAACTCATTAATTATAGCTGATATTGATAACGATGGATCAAAAGAACTTGTAAGCTTTTATTCAACCTTCGTAGACGAAAATCACGGAAATAATATAATAAATAGTCGTTGGAAACTTAAAAGTTTTGTTCAATTGTTTAAGCTTGAAACGGAGTTACCCAAATTGTATAGAAGTGATTACGATATATTTTAAATACTTTACACTCAATCTAAAATTAGCTTCCCTATTCTTAAATTACTATAAGTTTATAGTAAGAAGCAATATATAACTTATAAAGATAAATAAAATTAATAATTGATGACTACAATTCCTGTAATCATTTTAATTGTATATGCTTTTATAATTTATATGACTAATGTCTATAATAATAAACAAACGTGTAACTGTTGAAAACATCCTAAATAGTGCCAATCATATCACATTTTTGTTAAGAATGTTCTCTTATATGTGATAGAAATATGACAAAACATTGAGGTGGTATGAATTTATTTTACTTTAATAAAATATATAAATGATACGGCTCATGACTTATTAAAGAGATTAAGTGATATATGTATGTGTATGAGATATTAAATGCAATAAAAAGATTAGAACGATCATAAGCTATAATTAATTTTACATAATTTCAGGCGCGAAGTTGGGGGGAGGGGTTGTGCAACACATTTACTCATCCATCGAATCTGGAAATATACGTCTAATAGTATTATCCCTTAAATTTTCCCTGGTTGATCCATAAATATTAAATTTTAGAAGTTACTGATTAAAATACTGTAATCCTAAAATTGCGGAGGCATTAAAACATTTGAGAACAGACAAATTTTAAAATTTTATTTTTCACTCTCATGAATTAAATTAGACGAGAAATTATGAACGAATATTCAAAAAAAAGAGTGCACATGACAGATGACGAAATAGTTAAAGCTCAAGCAAGAAACTGATCTCGAGCAAGAAACTGTAAATTTTTTCGCTTATGCTAAATCGCAAATACCAAATAAATTTGTAAACTTTATTTTTTGTTGTTTCCTTTTATAATAAATTTAAACTGAACTTAAACTTTATTAAGTCCAAAAGTTTTAGGAGAAAATCCTGAAGATGAAAAATACATTTCAGAAGTGCTGTAAAAAATATAAAAGTATTAGAAATGAAAAGTTTATGCCTTGAATTTCACATCTTTTGCAATAAACAGATTTCAAATTGGTTGCGGCATTGCTGAGAAATCGCAAAATATGCTTTCTGTAAGCAAGCAAACAAGCAAACAAGCAAGTTAATCAGCAAGAAATCTCAATAACGCGACATTGTAGGGGCGACCCTAGTCAAAATCAATTTGTCACTTTTTCTTCGAGGACTTATCCAAATGGATTGAAACTTTGCATAAATATTCTAGTGCTTAAAACAAATACAAATAAAACTTCTTAAAATTTTTTGAGCAAAGAACCAAATAGAAAAAATACATTTATACTAATAGCTACTTTTTAACATTTTCGACTATAAATCTGCTAGAACTTCACAGAAATTGCTCAAACTGACAAAGCAATTTATGCGAATGTTCTCAAATCAATAAAACATGACAAAAATTTCTTTAAAATTATTTCAAAGAAACAGTAGATTAATGATGCAATTAAGTGCAAAAGTAGCTACTTTTCAACATTTTCGACTACAAATCTGCTAGAACTTCACAGAAATTGCTCAAACTGACAAATCAATTTATGCGAATGTTCTCAAATCAATAAAACATGCCAAAAATTTCTTTAACATTATTTCAAAGAAACAGTGAATTTATGATGAAACCTAAGGCAATAGTAGCTCCTTTTTAACATTTTCGACTACAAATCTGCTAGAACTTCACAGAAATTGCTCAAACTGACAAATCAATTTGTGCGAATGTTCTCAAATAAATAAAACATTGCAAAAATTTCTTTAACATTATTTCAAAGAAACAGTGAATTTATGCTGCAACCTAGTGCAAAAATAGCTACTTTTTAACATTTTCGACTAGAAATCTGCTAGAACTTCACAGAAATTGCTAAAACTGACAAAGCAATTTGTGCGAATGTTCTCAAATCAATAAAACATGACAAAAAATTTGTTTAACATTATTTCAAAGAAACAGTAAATTAATGATGCAATTAAGTGCAAAAGTAGCTACTTTTTAACATTTTCGACTACAAATCTGCTAGAACTTCACAGAAATTGCTCAAACTGACAAAGCAATTTGTGCAAATGATCTTAAATCAATAAAACATGACAAAAAATTTGTTTAACATTATTTCTAAGAAACAGTGAATTTATGATGCAACCTAGTGCAAAAATAGCTACTTTTTAACATTTTCGACTACAAATCTGCTAGAACTTCACAGAAATTGCTCAAACTGACAAAGCAATTTGTGCAAATGACCTTAAATCAATAAAACATGACAAAAAATTTGTTTAACATGATTTCAAAGATACAGTGAATTTATGTTGCAGCCTGGTGCAAAAGTAGCTACTATTTTACATTTTTGACAACAAATTTGTCAGAACTTCACAGAAATTGCTCAAACTGACAAAGCAATTTGTGCAAATTATCTTAAATCAATCAAACATGACAAAAAATATGTTTAACATTATTTCAAAGAAACAGTAAATTAATGATACAATTAAGTGCAAAAGTAGCTACTTTTTAACATTTTCGACTACAAATCTGCTAGAACTTCACAGAAATTGCTAAAACTGACAAAGCAATTTGTGCGAATGTTCTGAAATCAATAAAACATGACAAAAAATTTGTTTAACATGATTTCAAAGATACAGTGAATTTATGATGCAACCTAGGGCAATAGTTGCTACTTTTTAACATTTTCGACTACAAATCTGCTAGAACTTCACAGAAATTGCTCAAACTGACAAAGCAATTTGTGCGAATGTTCTTAAATCAATAAAACATGAAAAAAATTTGTTTAACATGATTTCAAAGAAACAGTAAATTAATGATGCAATTAAGTGCAAAAGTAGCTACTTTTTAACATTTTCGACTACAAATCTGCTAGAACTTCACAGAAATTGCTAAAACTGACAAAGCAATTTGTGCAAATGATCTCAAATCAATAAAACATGACAAAAAATTTGTTTAACATTATTTCAAAGAAACAGTAAATTAATGATGCAATTAAGTGCAAAAGTAGCTACTTTTTAACATTTTCGACTACAAATCTGCTAGAACTTCACAGAAATTGCTAAAACTGACAAAGCAATTTGTGCGAATGTTCTCAAATCAATAAAACATGACAAAAAATTTGTTTAACATTATTTCAAAGAAACAGTAAATTAATGATGCAATTAAGTGCAAAAGTAGCTAATTTTTAACATTTTCGACTACCAATCTGCTAGAACTTCACAGAAATTGTTAAAACTGACAAAGCAATTTGTGCGAATGTTCTCAAATCAATAAAACATGACAAAAAATTTGTTAAACATTATTTCAAAGAAACAGTAAATTAATGATGCAATCCCTAGCGAGACTAACTAGCAAATTGCTAGTCTTTCTATTTTACTACTTGCAATTTACTAGTAATTATTAAAACAACTTACTGTTAGAAAATTACACTCGCTATTTACTAGCAAATTACTAGCAAATTACCATGTAAAATGTTTGATCAAATCTTCTTAAGTTCGAATCCTAAGAAAAATCATCAAAAAAAGATTTTTTTGCGTCATAAAAAATTTTGTTCTAAATTTGGCATTTGCCATATACTTCACAAGAGCGCGCAGAAATCACCTTTATAAGGTCGATCCAAATTTGTATGTGACTTTCAAATAATTATTTATCTTCCTCAGGTTTGCGTGCGAGTCATGGGTGTTCATCGGTATTCGACTTAATTAAATTAAGTCTTTTATTTTTTTCATAGTGTTAGTGTACTTTAATTAACTTTAATTAAGTACACACTAATACTTTTACAAAAATTTACACAAATAAAAAAAATCAAAAGAACACGTGGAAATCAACGGTTATATTCATTTAATTTTTTTAAAAATTTGCTAGTAAATTACTAGTTAAATTGTAAGCGAATTGACTAGTCAATTAGCAAGTGAAAATGCGGGTCTTTGGCGATGATTTGAACTTGGATTTTGACTAGTAAATAGCAAGTAGCAAATGGAAAGTTATCCAGTAAATTACTAGGAAATTACTAGTAAATTTCTGCTAGGGAATTAAGTGCAAAAGTAGCTACTTTTTAACATTTTCGACTACAAATCTGCTAGAACTTCACAGAAATTGCTAAAACTGACAAAGCAATTTGTGCAAATGTTCTCAAATCAATAAAACATGACAAAAAATTTGTTTAACATTATTTCAAAGAAACAGTAAATTAATGATGCAATTAAGTGCAAAAGTAGCTACTTTTTAACATTTTCGACTACAAATCTGCTAGAACTTCACAGAAATTGCTAAAACTGACAAAGCAATTTGTGCGAATGTTCTCAAATCAATAAAACATGACAAAAAATTTGTTTAACATTATTTCAAAGAAACAGTAAATTAATGATGCAATTAAGTGCAAAAGTAGCTAATTTTTAACATTTTCGACAAGAAATCTGCTAGAACTTCACAGAAATTGCTAAAACTGACAAAGCAATTTGTGCGAATGTTTTCAAATCAATAAAACATGACAAAAAAATTGTTTAACATGATTTCAAAGAAACAGTAAATTAATGATGCAATTAAGAGCAAAAGTAGCTACTTTTTAACATTTTCGACTACAAATCTGCTAGAACTTCACAGAAATTGTTAAAACTGACAAAGCAATTTGTGCGAATGTTCTCAATTAAATAAAACATGGCAAAAATTTCTTTAACATTATTTCAAAGAAACAGTGAATTTATGCTGCAACCTAGTGCAAAAATAGCTACTTTTTAACATTTTCGACTAGAAATCTGCTAGAACTTCACAGAAATTGCTAAAACTGACAAAGCAATTTGTGCGAATGTTCTCAAATCAATAAAACATGACAAATAATTTGTTTAACATTATTTCAAAGAAACAGTGAATTTATGTTGCAGCCTGGTGCAAAAGTAGCTACTATTTTACATTTTTGACAACAAATTTGTCAGAACTTCACAGAAATTGCTCAAACTGACAAAGCAATTTGTGCAAATTATCTAAAATCAATCAAACATGACAAAAAATATGTTTAACATTATTTCAAAGAAACAGTAAATTAATGATACAATTAAGTGCAAAAGTAGCTACTTTTTAACATTTTCGACTACAAATCTGCTAGAACTTCACAGAAATTGCTAAAACTGACAAAGCAATTTGTGCGAATGTTCTCAAATCAATAAAACATGACAAAAAATTTGTTTAACATGATTTCAAAGAAACAGTAAATTAATGATGCAATTAAGTGCAAAAGTAGCTACTTTTTAACATTTTCGACTACAAATCTGCTAGAACTTCACAGAAATTGCTAAAACTGACAAAGCAATTTGTGCAAATGATCTCAAATCAATAAAACATGACAAATAATTTGTTTAACATTATTTCAAAGAAACAGTGAATTTATGTTGCAGCCTGGTGCAAAAGTAGCTACTATTTTACATTTTTGACAACAAATTTGTCAGAACTTCACAGAAATTGCTCAAACTGACAAAGCAATTTGTGCAAATTATCTTAAATCAATCAAACATGACAAAAAATATGTTTAACATTATTTCAAAGAAACAGTAAATTAATGATACAATTAAGTGCAAAAGTAGCTACTTTTTAACATTTTCGACTACAAATCTGCTAGAACTTCACAGAAATTGCTAAAACTGACAAAGCAATTTGTGCGAATGTTCTCAAATCAATAAAACATGACAAAAAATTTGTTTAACATGATTTCAAAGATACAGTGAATTTATGATGCAACCTAGGGCAATAGTAGCTACTTTTTAACATTTTCGACTACAAATCTGCTAGAACTTCACAGAAATTGCTAAAACTGACAAAGCAATTTGTGCGAATGTTCTCAAATCAATAAAACATGAAAAAAATTTGTTTAACATGATTTCAAAGAAACAGTAAATTAATGATGCAATTAAGTGCAAAAGTAGCTACTTTTTAACATTTTCGACTACAAATCTGCTAGAACTTCACAGAAATTGCTAAAACTGACAAAGCAATCTGTGCAAATGATCTCAAATCAATAAAACATGACAAAAAATTTGTTTAACATTATTTCAAAGAAACAGTAAATTAATGATGCAATTAAGTGCAAAAGTAGCTACTTTTTAACATTTTCGACTACAAATCTGCTAGAACTTCACAGAAATTGCTAAAACTGACAAAGCAATTTGTGCGAATGTTCTCAAATCAATAAAACATGACAAAAAATTTGTTTAACATTATTTCAAAGAAACAGTAAATTAATGATGCAATTAAGTGCAAAAGTAGCTAATTTTTAACATTTTCGACTACAAATCTGCTAGAACTTCACAGAAATTGTTAAAACTGACAAAGCAATTTGTGCGAATGTTCTCAAATCAATAAAACATGACAAAAAATTTGTTTAACATGATTTCAAAGATACAGTGAATTTATGATGCAACCTAGGGCAATAGTAGCTACTTTTTAACATTTTCGACTACAAATCTGCTAGAACTTCACAGAAATTGCTAAAACTGACAAAGCAATTTGTGCAAATGACCTTAAATCAATAAAACATGACAAAAATTTGTTTAACATTATTTCAAAGAAACAGTAAATTAATGATGCAATTAAGTGCAAAAGTAGCTAATTTTTAACATTTTCGACTACAAATCTGCTAGAACTTCACAGAAATTGTTAAAACTGACAAAGCAATTTGTGCGAATGTTCTCAAATCAATAAAACATGACAAAAAATTTGTTTAACATTAGTTCAAAGAAACAGTAAATTTATGATGCAACCTAGTGCAAAAATAGCTACTTTTTAACATTTTCGACTAGAAATCTGCTAGAACTTCACAGAAATTGCTAAAACTGACAAAGCAATTTGTGCGAATGTTCTCAAATCAATAAAACATGACAAAAAATTTGTTTAACATTATTTCAAAGAAACAGTAAATTAATGATCCAATTAAGTGCAAAAGTAGCTACTTTTTAACATTTTCGACTACAAATCTGCTAGAACTTCACAGAAATTGCTCAAACTGACAAAGCAATTTGTGCGAATGTTCTTAAATCAATAAAACATGACAAAAAATTTGTTTAACATTATTTCAAAGAAACAGTAAATTAATGATCCAATTAAGTGCAAAAGTAGCTACTTTTTAACATTTTCGACTACAAATCTGCTAGAACTTCACAGAAATTGCTCAAACTGACAAAGCAATTTGTGCAAATGTTCTCAAATCAATAAAACATGACAAAAAATTTGTTTAACATGATTTCAAAGATACAGTGAATTTATGATGCAACCTAGTGCAAAAATAGCTACTTTTTAACATTTTCGACTACAAATCTACTAGAACTTCACAGAAATTGCTAAAACTGACAAAGCAATTTGTGCGAATGTTCTCAAATCAATAAAACATAACAAAAAAATTGTTTAACATGATTTCAAAGAAACAGTAAATTAATGATGCAATTAAGTGCAAAAGTAGCTACTTTTTAACATTTTCGACTACAAATCTGCTAGAACTTCACAGAAATTGTTAAAACTGACAAAGCAATTTGTGCGAATGTTCTCAAATCAATAAAACATGACAAAAAATTTGTTTAACATGATTTCAAAGATACAGTGAATTTATGATGCAACCTAGGGCAATAGTAGCTACTTTTTAACATTTTCGACTACAAATCTGCTAGAACTTCACAGAAATTGCTCAAACTGACAAAGCAATTTGTGCGAATGTTCTCAAATCAATAAAACATGCCAAAAATTTCTTTAACATTATTTCAAAGAAACAGTGAATTTATGATGAAACCTAAGGCAATAGTAGCTCCTTTTTAACATTTTCGACTACAAATCTGCTAGAACTTCACAGAAATTGCTCAAACTGACAAATCAATTTGTGCGAATGTTCTCAAATAAATAAAACATTGCAAAAATTTCTTTAACATTATTTCAAAGAAACAGTGAATTTATGCTGCAACCTAGTGCAAAAATAGCTACTTTTTAACATTTTCGACTAGAAATCTGCTAGAACTTCACAGAAATTGCTAAAACTGACAAAGCAATTTGTGCGAATGTTCTCAAATCAATAAAACATGACAAAAAATTTGTTTAACATTATTTCAAAGAAACAGTAAATTAATGATGCAATTAAGTGCAAAAGTAGCTACTTTTTAACATTTTCGACTACAAATCTGCTAGAACTTCACAGAAATTGCTCAAACTGACAAAGCAATTTGTGCAAATGATCTTAAATCAATAAAACATGACAAAAAATTTGTTTAACATTATTTCTAAGAAACAGTGAATTTATGATGCAACCTAGTGCAAAAATAGCTACTTTTTAACATTTTCGACTACAAATCTGCTAGAACTTCACAGAAATTGCTCAAACTGACAAAGCAATTTGTGCAAATGACCTTAAATCAATAAAACATGACAAAAAATTTGTTTAACATGATTTCAAAGATACAGTGAATTTATGTTGCAGCCTGGTGCAAAAGTAGCTAC
Source organism: Chironomus riparius (assembly GCA_917627325.4). NCBI lineage: Eukaryota > Metazoa > Arthropoda > Insecta > Diptera > Chironomidae > Chironomus > Chironomus riparius. The sequence continues at coordinate 26,344,918 of OU895879.1, read as the reverse complement.
TATTTTACATTTTTGACAACAAATTTGTCAGAACTTCACAGAAATTGCTCAAACTGACAAAGCAATTTGTGCAAATTATCTTAAATCAATCAAACATGACAAAAAATATGTTTAACATTATTTCAAAGAAACAGTAAATTAATGATACAATTAAGTGCAAAAGTAGCTACTTTTTAACATTTTCGACTACAAATCTGCTAGAACTTCACAGAAATTGCTAAAACTGACAAAGCAATTTGTGCGAATGTTCTGAAATCAATAAAACATGACAAAAAATTTGTTTAACATGATTTCAAAGATACAGTGAATTTATGATGCAACCTAGGGCAATAGTTGCTACTTTTTAACATTTTCGACTACAAATCTGCTAGAACTTCACAGAAATTGCTCAAACTGACAAAGCAATTTGTGCGAATGTTCTTAAATCAATAAAACATGAAAAAAATTTGTTTAACATGATTTCAAAGAAACAGTAAATTAATGATGCAATTAAGTGCAAAAGTAGCTACTTTTTAACATTTTCGACTACAAATCTGCTAGAACTTCACAGAAATTGCTAAAACTGACAAAGCAATTTGTGCAAATGATCTCAAATCAATAAAACATGACAAAAAATTTGTTTAACATTATTTCAAAGAAACAGTAAATTAATGATGCAATTAAGTGCAAAAGTAGCTACTTTTTAACATTTTCGACTACAAATCTGCTAGAACTTCACAGAAATTGCTAAAACTGACAAAGCAATTTGTGCGAATGTTCTCAAATCAATAAAACATGACAAAAAATTTGTTTAACATTATTTCAAAGAAACAGTAAATTAATGATGCAATTAAGTGCAAAAGTAGCTAATTTTTAACATTTTCGACTACCAATCTGCTAGAACTTCACAGAAATTGTTAAAACTGACAAAGCAATTTGTGCGAATGTTCTCAAATCAATAAAACATGACAAAAAATTTGTTAAACATTATTTCAAAGAAACAGTAAATTAATGATGCAATCCCTAGCGAGACTAACTAGCAAATTGCTAGTCTTTCTATTTTACTACTTGCAATTTACTAGTAATTATTAAAACAACTTACTGTTAGAAAATTACACTCGCTATTTACTAGCAAATTACTAGCAAATTACCATGTAAAATGTTTGATCAAATCTTCTTAAGTTCGAATCCTAAGAAAAATCATCAAAAAAAGATTTTTTTGCGTCATAAAAAATTTTGTTCTAAATTTGGCATTTGCCATATACTTCACAAGAGCGCGCAGAAATCACCTTTATAAGGTCGATCCAAATTTGTATGTGACTTTCAAATAATTATTTATCTTCCTCAGGTTTGCGTGCGAGTCATGGGTGTTCATCGGTATTCGACTTAATTAAATTAAGTCTTTTATTTTTTTCATAGTGTTAGTGTACTTTAATTAACTTTAATTAAGTACACACTAATACTTTTACAAAAATTTACACAAATAAAAAAAATCAAAAGAACACGTGGAAATCAACGGTTATATTCATTTAATTTTTTAAAAATTTGCTAGTAAATTACTAGTTAAATTGTAAGCGAATTGACTAGTCAATTAGCAAGTGAAAATGCGGGTCTTTGGCGATGATTTGAACTTGGATTTTGACTAGTAAATAGCAAGTAGCAAATGGAAAGTTATCCAGTAAATTACTAGGAAATTACTAGTAAATTTCTGCTAGGGAATTAAGTGCAAAAGTAGCTACTTTTTAACATTTTCGACTACAAATCTGCTAGAACTTCACAGAAATTGCTAAAACTGACAAAGCAATTTGTGCAAATGTTCTCAAATCAATAAAACATGACAAAAAATTTGTTTAACATTATTTCAAAGAAACAGTAAATTAATGATGCAATTAAGTGCAAAAGTAGCTACTTTTTAACATTTTCGACTACAAATCTGCTAGAACTTCACAGAAATTGCTAAAACTGACAAAGCAATTTGTGCGAATGTTCTCAAATCAATAAAACATGACAAAAAATTTGTTTAACATTATTTCAAAGAAACAGTAAATTAATGATGCAATTAAGTGCAAAAGTAGCTAATTTTTAACATTTTCGACAAGAAATCTGCTAGAACTTCACAGAAATTGCTAAAACTGACAAAGCAATTTGTGCGAATGTTTTCAAATCAATAAAACATGACAAAAAAATTGTTTAACATGATTTCAAAGAAACAGTAAATTAATGATGCAATTAAGAGCAAAAGTAGCTACTTTTTAACATTTTCGACTACAAATCTGCTAGAACTTCACAGAAATTGTTAAAACTGACAAAGCAATTTGTGCGAATGTTCTCAATTAAATAAAACATGGCAAAAATTTCTTTAACATTATTTCAAAGAAACAGTGAATTTATGCTGCAACCTAGTGCAAAAATAGCTACTTTTTAACATTTTCGACTAGAAATCTGCTAGAACTTCACAGAAATTGCTAAAACTGACAAAGCAATTTGTGCGAATGTTCTCAAATCAATAAAACATGACAAATAATTTGTTTAACATTATTTCAAAGAAACAGTGAATTTATGTTGCAGCCTGGTGCAAAAGTAGCTACTATTTTACATTTTTGACAACAAATTTGTCAGAACTTCACAGAAATTGCTCAAACTGACAAAGCAATTTGTGCAAATTATCTAAAATCAATCAAACATGACAAAAAATATGTTTAACATTATTTCAAAGAAACAGTAAATTAATGATACAATTAAGTGCAAAAGTAGCTACTTTTTAACATTTTCGACTACAAATCTGCTAGAACTTCACAGAAATTGCTAAAACTGACAAAGCAATTTGTGCGAATGTTCTCAAATCAATAAAACATGACAAAAAATTTGTTTAACATGATTTCAAAGAAACAGTAAATTAATGATGCAATTAAGTGCAAAAGTAGCTACTTTTTAACATTTTCGACTACAAATCTGCTAGAACTTCACAGAAATTGCTAAAACTGACAAAGCAATTTGTGCAAATGATCTCAAATCAATAAAACATGACAAATAATTTGTTTAACATTATTTCAAAGAAACAGTGAATTTATGTTGCAGCCTGGTGCAAAAGTAGCTACTATTTTACATTTTTGACAACAAATTTGTCAGAACTTCACAGAAATTGCTCAAACTGACAAAGCAATTTGTGCAAATTATCTTAAATCAATCAAACATGACAAAAAATATGTTTAACATTATTTCAAAGAAACAGTAAATTAATGATACAATTAAGTGCAAAAGTAGCTACTTTTTAACATTTTCGACTACAAATCTGCTAGAACTTCACAGAAATTGCTAAAACTGACAAAGCAATTTGTGCGAATGTTCTCAAATCAATAAAACATGACAAAAAATTTGTTTAACATGATTTCAAAGATACAGTGAATTTATGATGCAACCTAGGGCAATAGTAGCTACTTTTTAACATTTTCGACTACAAATCTGCTAGAACTTCACAGAAATTGCTAAAACTGACAAAGCAATTTGTGCGAATGTTCTCAAATCAATAAAACATGAAAAAAATTTGTTTAACATGATTTCAAAGAAACAGTAAATTAATGATGCAATTAAGTGCAAAAGTAGCTACTTTTTAACATTTTCGACTACAAATCTGCTAGAACTTCACAGAAATTGCTAAAACTGACAAAGCAATCTGTGCAAATGATCTCAAATCAATAAAACATGACAAAAAATTTGTTTAACATTATTTCAAAGAAACAGTAAATTAATGATGCAATTAAGTGCAAAAGTAGCTACTTTTTAACATTTTCGACTACAAATCTGCTAGAACTTCACAGAAATTGCTAAAACTGACAAAGCAATTTGTGCGAATGTTCTCAAATCAATAAAACATGACAAAAAATTTGTTTAACATTATTTCAAAGAAACAGTAAATTAATGATGCAATTAAGTGCAAAAGTAGCTAATTTTTAACATTTTCGACTACAAATCTGCTAGAACTTCACAGAAATTGTTAAAACTGACAAAGCAATTTGTGCGAATGTTCTCAAATCAATAAAACATGACAAAAAATTTGTTTAACATGATTTCAAAGATACAGTGAATTTATGATGCAACCTAGGGCAATAGTAGCTACTTTTTAACATTTTCGACTACAAATCTGCTAGAACTTCACAGAAATTGCTAAAACTGACAAAGCAATTTGTGCAAATGACCTTAAATCAATAAAACATGACAAAAATTTGTTTAACATTATTTCAAAGAAACAGTAAATTAATGATGCAATTAAGTGCAAAAGTAGCTAATTTTTAACATTTTCGACTACAAATCTGCTAGAACTTCACAGAAATTGTTAAAACTGACAAAGCAATTTGTGCGAATGTTCTCAAATCAATAAAACATGACAAAAAATTTGTTTAACATTAGTTCAAAGAAACAGTAAATTTATGATGCAACCTAGTGCAAAAATAGCTACTTTTTAACATTTTCGACTAGAAATCTGCTAGAACTTCACAGAAATTGCTAAAACTGACAAAGCAATTTGTGCGAATGTTCTCAAATCAATAAAACATGACAAAAAATTTGTTTAACATTATTTCAAAGAAACAGTAAATTAATGATCCAATTAAGTGCAAAAGTAGCTACTTTTTAACATTTTCGACTACAAATCTGCTAGAACTTCACAGAAATTGCTCAAACTGACAAAGCAATTTGTGCGAATGTTCTTAAATCAATAAAACATGACAAAAAATTTGTTTAACATTATTTCAAAGAAACAGTAAATTAATGATCCAATTAAGTGCAAAAGTAGCTACTTTTTAACATTTTCGACTGCAAATCTGCTAGAACTTCACAGAAATTGCTCAAACTGACAAAGCAATTTGTGCAAATGTTCTCAAATCAATAAAACATGACAAAAAATTTGTTTAACATGATTTCAAAGATACAGTGAATTTATGATGCAACCTAGTGCAAAAATAGCTACTTTTTAACATTTTCGACTACAAATCTACTAGAACTTCACAGAAATTGCTAAAACTGACAAAGCAATTTGTGCGAATGTTCTCAAATCAATAAAACATAACAAAAAAATTGTTTAACATGATTTCAAAGAAACAGTAAATTAATGATGCAATTAAGTGCAAAAGTAGCTAATTTTTAACATTTTCGACTACAAATCTGCTAGAACTTCACAGAAATTGTTAAAACTGACAAAGCAATTTGTGCGAATGTTCTCAAATCAATAAAACATGACAAAAAATTTGTTTAACATGATTTCAAAGATACAGTGAATTTATGATGCAACCTAGGGCAATAGTAGCTACTTTTTAACATTTTCGACTACAAATCTGCTAGAACTTCACAGAAATTGCTAAAACTGACAAAGCAATTTGTGCAAATGACCTTAAATCAATAAAACATGACAAAAATTTGTTTAACATTATTTCAAAGAAACAGTAAATTAATGATGCAATTAAGTGCAAAAGTAGCTAATTTTTAACATTTTCGACTACAAATCTGCTAGAACTTCACAGAAATTGCTAAAACTGACAAAGCAATTTGTGCGAATGTTCTTAAATCAATAAAACATGACAAAAAATTTGTTTAACATTATTTCAAAGAAACAGTAAATTAATGATGCAATTAAGTGCAAACGTAGCTACTTTTTAACATTTTCGACTACAAATCTGCTAGAACTTCACAGAAATTGCTCAAACTGGAAAAGCAATTTGTGCGAATGTTCTTAAATCAATAAAACATGACAAACAATTTGTTTAACATTATTTCAAAGAAACAGTAAATTAATGATGCAATTAAGTGCAAAAGTAGCTACTTTTTAACATTTTCGACTAGAAATCTGCTAGAACTTCACAGAAATTGCTCAAACTGACAAAGCAATTTGTGCGAATGTTCTCAAATCAATAAAACATGACAAAAAATTTGTTTAACATGATTTCAAAAATACAGTGAATTTATGATGCAACCTAGTGCAAAAATAGCTACTTTTTAACATTTTCGACTACAAATCTGCTAGAACTTCACAGAAATTGCTCAAACTGGAAAAGCAATTTGTGCGAATGTTCTTAAATCAATAAAACATGACAAAAAATTTGTTTAACATTATTTCAAAGAAACAGTAAATTAATGATGCAATTAAGTGCAAAAGTAGCTACTTTTTAACATTTTCGACTACAAATCTGCTAGAACTTCACAGAAATTGCTCAAACTGACAAAGCAATTTGTGCGAATGTTCTCAAATCAATAAAACATGACAAAAAATTTGTTTAACATGATTTCAAAGAAACAGTAAATTAATGATGCAATTAAGTGCAAAAGTAGCTACTTTTTAACATTTTCGACTAGAAATCTGCTAGAACTTCACAGAAATTGCTAAAACTGACAAAGCAATTTGTGCGAATGTTCTTAAATCAATAAAACATGACAAAAAATTTGTTTAACATGATTTCAAAGATACAGTGAATTTATGATGCAACCTAGTGCAAAAATAGCTACTTTTTAACATTTTCGACTGCAAATCTGCTAGAACTTCACAGAAATTGCTCAAACTGACAAAGCAATTTGTGCAAATGTTCTCAAATCAATAAAACATGACAAAAAATTTGTTTAACATGATTTCAAAGATACAGTGAATTTATGATGCAACCTAGTGCAAAAATAGCTACTTCTTAACATTTTCGACTAGAAATCTGCTAGAACTTCACAGAAATTGCTAAAACTGACAAAGCAATTTGTGCGAATGTTCTCAAATCAATTAAACATGACAAAAAATTTGTTTAACATTATTTCAAAGAAACAGTAAATTAATGATGCAATTAAGTGCAAAAATAGCTACTTTTTAACATTTTCGACTACAAATCTGCTAGAACTTCACAGAAATTGCTCAAACTGGAAAAGCAATTTGTGCGAATGTTCTTAAATCAATAAAACATGACAAAAAATTTGTTTAACATTATTTCAAAGAAACAGTAAATTAATGATGCAATTAAGTGCAAAAGTAGCTACTTTTTAAC